>CAEGAE010032712.1:0-30412 GCA_903067095.1 Girardinus metallicus | reverse complement strand
TAGTCAAATCCCGTCGCTAACATGAACACAAAGCTATAAATGGCTGCAAGGTCAGAGTTCATCTATTAAACTGACTGGAGATGAAAACAGAAACAGAAACAGAAACTGGAGTATAGACATTTTTTCATAATAGCCTCTTAATTATTACATTGAATTAATTTCAGATTTTTGTATAACTTTTCTTCAAGTTAACAAAGTGAGCTATTATTGTTACAGGTTAATTTTCTAAACTACAGAAAAGTAACTGTTAGAGAAGCTCAGATGTGAAAAATTGGACTGATATGTGATAGTAACACTGCTGTTATGTTAGATTTACCAATGTTTTATTTTATCTTTTTTTTTATCCGATTAATCGTAAGAATAATCGATAGATTACTCGATTACTAAAATATTCATTTACAACAGCCCTATAAATGTGTTTCTTATTTCACCAAGTAACGTTCTATTTTTGATTATCATATTTCTTGATTTAATGTTTTGCTGGGTTTTTTTCTACTTTTTGAAGACCATGTCTATTTTTCTCACACCATCCAAAGGATTTCCTTAAATCAGAGATTTAAAGCAGTAATTTGGGGCCTAACTATGTTGCTTCACAGCAGGTGGCTCTTGTCAGGCAGCTGAAAGGTTTGTTAGCCATCACATTATCACTGGATCTTCAATCTAACAACACCAGCCACACACAGGACAGCTCAGTCCGTAAATGCTTATGAGGGGAAATGAGTGTTTATTCCACTGTGAAGCAGTATGGAGGATGGGTTTACCCAGTACTATGAGTACTGCCGTTCAATGAACTTTGTTTCATAGGAAACTAGAGGTTTGTTTGATCATATCCTCTAAAAAAAAGTGCAGGATTTGCCGCTGACTGCAGTAGAAGTTTCTACCTTCAGCTCTTTGGCTGACATCCAGTCTCCTGATAACCAGAACCAGACACAAACAAATCAAGACTCGCCCGAAAAGACTTTTTTTCCCTGCATACAAACAAAATAATCACTTCTCTTTTGAAAGTACACACTGCTGAAGTCACAAAAGTAGAAAACAATAGAACAAACACTCTGAAAACGGAGGGTACAGCGTGCAGGCCACTTACTGCGTATTTAAAGGAGCAGTTGTACTCTCGGTCATTGGCTCTGAGTTTCCTCTCCAGCTCCGCTTTAAAAAGACAAAGAAACTATTATTGTAGGAGCATCATTTGTAGAATGATGTTTAATGCAGAACAGACGTATACAAGGAAGGAAACTCTTTGAAACAAACAGCAACATAACGTTTAAGTCCAACCCTCCTGGGACTTTACAGAGAACGGATTCATGTTGATCAAGCACTTCAACTTTGGAAAAAAAAAGTAGTCAAACCCGAATATTTCAAATGTTTTTTATTCTTCCCAAATGAATTGGCTTTTTGGAGGCCTGGAAATATAAGAAAACTCACCATATTTTACAAGCTTGTGTGAAATCTACAGATTTTAAGGGTTTTACACAAATCACAACAGATACAGGCCAACAGCTACTTATTTACCCTGCTTTATCGTAGCGGTATGGAAATTGGTACACTTGAAGAATTTCCGAAAACCTACACAAAACTTTCTTGGACTCATGCTCTAAAACAAAATGGAAGTCGGCCATCTTGGATTGAAGTGCAATTCTGATGGATTTTGACTGATCTGCTTGAAATTTGGTGGGTTTGCTCCAAAGTTACAGGAAATCCGAAATTATTAAAATCCCGACTTTTTGTGCATGGTGAAGAGGCATGGCCAGGCCTCAAACTTTGACTAGACACCAAAATAATAATATAATAAATGTTATAACTCCTACAAGAAAAGTCCCAGAGCTTTGAAACCTGCTGTGATTGGTTCTCATCTCTGGCAAAACAAACTGATCCAATGCTGACATCACCCAAGCCCCGCCCCCTGACAACAGGAAGTGTAATGTTTTACTTTGAAAGGTCTGTTTGACTCCACATCGTACTGTGCCCAGTGAGAGAAGACCAGTTGGTGTAACTTTATGTAATACCTACTTCATCTGATTTTCATTAAGAAGGAATAATAACAGGATTCATTTGGCCCAAGAGTCATAATTTGGATTTATTTGGACTTTTCCAGCTCTGCCCACAAACCTACAGTAATGAGATCAGGGCTTTGCTATGGCAACTGCAAAACACTGACTTTGTTGTTGCTAAGCCATTTTGAAGCTAATTTGTTGGTACACTTTGGATCATTGTCTGTTTTAAATACCCATGTGAGCCCAAGATTAGACTTACCAGCAGGATTATTGAGATGAAACTTTAATATTTCCACATAATTTTTCTCCCTTAGGCAGCAAAAACACCCACGCAGCATGATGCTGCCACACCCAGACTTCACCGTGGAGAACGGTGCATTCAGGATTGGGATCTGATTTTTATGTCACCTATTTAGGGATTATTGTGGCCCAAATGCTTTAATTTAAGTTTCATAATAACAGGCAACATTTCTAAGGTTTTTGCTGTTTCTTGGATTGATGGATTCTTCTTGATGTTGGTAATTCTTTAGTGTTTAGAAATGTTTTAGGGATCCATTCTGCAGTTATTTTGTTTGGTTTAAGTATTGAACATTTTACAAAAACTAGATTTCAAAGGTTTTTAAATATTTATAAATGTAAAGTTGTTTTATTTTCTTAGATTAACAGTGTCAGTACATAATGTGAAAATTAAATATGGCAAAAAAAAACAAAAAAACTTTGTAAATGAAATGTCTGTGATAAGTTCAGGCATTTATTTATATTTATCAGTAAACTAATAATGACACAAATGTCCACAGTAAATGAACTCCATGTCAAAGAAAAAATGATAATTATTGAAATATCTGTAGAAACTGTTGGGCTTACCTCCCTCAGCCTTTGGGAAACAATCCAACCCAAAAAACGACATCTTCTCTTCCTCTTCCTCCGTCTGTTATCTTTCCATCATAACAATCTGAGGAGGAAACAGACATCAAATAAAATTTCATTAATTACATTCATTTAAATGATGGGAATCTGTCTCAATTCTGCTTAAATGTCTATAACTTCAATTAAAAATATGTTACTGCAGTTTTAAACCGAACGTTTGCTCTGATGTTCCCGCTTGCCAGCTGCTCCGTCTTTACAACCTTTTCCATAATGTGCTTCATGAGGTAATCGTTTCCAAGAGGGAACCTTTAAATTTTCCAAGCCTCATTTCTGACCTAAACAAACTGTTAAAGGTCTAGATGTTTAAATGTCAAAGCTTTCGCCAAAGGGAGTAAATGCAGCACAATCCCAGTTTACGCTGATTTAATCAAAAAGCAATAAATCAATTAATCACATGATGAAATAAAAAGAGTTCAATCATTTCCATTTGCATGATTTAAAGTTTTTTATTTATTGTTTTTCTCTTGATAAATGTCTTCATTCTGGTGTTTTGGTTTCAATTAGCCTTTTTTTGAAGTGTAATTTATTTTACAAAAACTTCCTAATTCATTTTATTTGTTGTTTCTGTTTTGTTTATTTATTTTGGATATTTAAAATGTCTTCCAGTTCCAGTATCAGATATTCATCATAACTAAAAGTTTATCAATGTATCTCTGCCTTGTGCATTTTTGATAAAAAAAAACATGTTGATGTAAATCCATCTTTCTTTTTTTATTTCTCTTATTTTTGTATTTATATTAGTACATACAGTATATTTATTTTTCTTATTTTGTTTTATTAGATTTTTATTTTAGTTTATTTTTTAGACTCTTATTTTATTACTTATTTTTATCTATTTATTTATTTATTAATTTATCATTTTTGAGGTATTTTTCATGCATTTTGAAGTTCAGAATTATTGCATCCTGACATTTCTAAACACCTTTATTCTGTATGAAAAAATATCAAAAATATTAATCAAAAAAACACATTTGTTGTTTTGCAGTAAGAAGAGGCGGGTAAGCAGCCAGAACTTATACTTAAGAATAGAAATACTTCAAAATATTCTTACACAAGTAGAAGTAAAAGTGCAGTAAAACTTCAAGAAGTAATGTTCTCTCACAAAGTTATGAAGTAAATAAAATATAACCGACTACCCACCTCTGCCACTGTGATAATGACGTGTTAATAAACTCATAATGTTGTTAAACGGGAACAACTTTAACTTGTTTCCTCAGCTAAACTATTTCTAATCAAATAAACTGGAGCAACGAGGAAAAACAGAAACTATAAAACTCTGAATAAAAGAGACAAACGAGTCCAGAAGTGAGGAAACAAACTTTCAGGTCTTTAGGAAATTCACTTTTACTTCCCAGGATGACGTCAGAAAGTGAGCTATAAATATCGGCCGTGTTAGTTTGCAGAAGAAAGCGGGTGTTTCAGCAGGCTGGAAACACTCGGCAGCAGTCGGTGAGGGAAAGGCGGCTTTTTAAAAATGCCACAGAGCAACTGGAAAAAGAATTACTGGAAAAGTCCAGAAACGTCAGTAAAGGGAGTTTAACATAGGCTGTTAAAATCTGGGCTTCCCTGATGTGAGGAACAACAGAAAGAAACAAACTAAACGAATCCTTTAATTAAACCAGCGTTAGTCTAAACCTGCATGTTTAAAACAGAAAAGTACCACAAATGCTGGCTTAAGCAGTTGTTTCATATAATAAATTGATTTTTCATGACAAAATGACACTAAAAATACCAATTATATTGTTTTAGACCTATTTTTGTCATTAAGTTGAAACTGTTTTTTTTTTTTCATTTCCATAAATTTCACACAGAAGGAAACACATCCATCTTCTTTTCTGGAAAAAATTATACATTAATCTTTATTTTAAAACCTAAAAACAGAAATAAAATGGGGTTCTCTAAAAATGATGAATTCATTAAAAAAAAATATGATGGATATTTATCACAAATTTAATTTAAGGTAATATAACATTTGCAACTCTTGTGTAGCTGCACTAAAAGCAAATATATCTCTAAAATTATCCATTATCCATTTCTCATTAAATTCACGTGAATTTAATGAAAAGGTACTTTTGTGGCCCCTTAATAGTATTAATATGAGGTTAAAAACAAACTACGGTGACTGAAATTAAAGTTTTTTTCTTTAAATTTGTTTTGCCTGCAGGGATTTCTGCTGGCATGAAAACATGAATTGATTAAAACGTTTATAATTTGGTTATTCAGCGCAATCACAACCTGATTTAAAAGAATGAAGAAGATGCTGGACTGGAGGAAACCAGATTTTCTCGTCTGCCCTTATGCGACATGTCTGACATTTTCACAGCACAATTTTGATCTTTTCACATTCAAAAATGTCGATTTGTGCCACTTAATGCGATTCTTTTCCATTTCTCATGTCTCATTTCAGAATGAAATCCGTTTTAAATTAAATCTTTTGTGGATAATTTTGGTTTAATTTTCATTTTAAATGGCTAGAACCCAACAACAAACACCAGATATGATACAATGAAACATGCTTCCTCATTAAAATTTCATGATCAGGCTTTTATTGTGAACCAGAGCAGCAGTTTAGAACAAATTTGAATCTCAATACAGTTTGGCCATGAGCTGCAAACTGTTGGCTTCAAACCGCAGAGAAGAAGAAGTGGGCGGAGTCAGAGTTTGAGGTTGGGGTTAAACCACCTTCCCCGGTCACAGAGAGTCACTGGCCTACTTATTTCTGTTTTTTTGTTCGTTGTTCTTTGCATTATATATTTTCCAGGCACACAGTGACATTTTATAGCACAACCAAGTAACTATGCTGCCTTCAGTTGTTATAAAAATGTTGTATATCAAATATGACAAAGTAAATTTTACTTTGTAATTTAATGCCTTGAAATTGGGCCTCTGTCTCTTTAAAAGTCCTGCTCTTTCTGAAGCTTCAGGAAGTCATCACAACATGGCTCCTCTATTAACCCTTTAACAACGTTTTTAGCAGGGTTGCTCTGAGAAGTAGCTCTTGTAATGAGCCCAGCTGATAAGTGGTTCCACCAGATGTTTGCTAATTGCTGCTGGCTAGTCTGAAGGAGCTGTGGTGCTCTGTGAGGCAGAAACTCAAAAACTGCAGCTCTGCGGTTGAAGGTGGAGCTAGGTCCACTCAGGCTTTTAGCACAGCTGAGTGGTTGCCATGGAGATTGAATGATTTCTCAAACATGCATGAAAGAATCAAAACACTTCAGGTTTGTTTTTGATGAAAGAATAACATCATGAAATGATGGAAAACTCAAAAAATGTCTATTTTACATAAGACTGTCCCTTTGATTGTGTTTCAAATCACGTTTTGTGAATTTAAACAAGCTGAACCAAAACTCAAACTAGATCATAATTTAGTTTGTCATTTTATGACATTATGCTCAACCATAGCTGGGGAAAAAAAATAAAAAATTCAAAGTGTTGCAATGACCTAGTCAAAGCCCAGGTCTCAACATGACAAAAATTTCCACTGATGACAGAAATTTCAAGAAGCTGGTTTTCACTTGGAAACTGTTTTTCTGATGAATAACGATGATGTCACAAAGTTTCTTACAACTTTACTAACATAAATTACATCATCTATAATCTGAGAGGAAAATATAAAAATACACATGTGTACCGCAGCTTTTTATCTTTCTTTTACAGGAATGCTGCCTTACGTCCATATTAAAGCCGACAGAACGGTAAAGAAAATGGTGATCAATACGAAACAAAATGCAGTTTTCTTGAGATTTAAGTCCAGAAATGAGTGTTTTCTTCTGGATGTGTGCATCATCATCTCACATGTCTAAACCAAGATGGACTCATAATTATCCTACATTACACCTCTTACTTTGGAAAGTCCTAACCTTTAATTTCAGACATGCAGATTTGAATATGTATATAAAAAACTAAACAAAAATAAACTACTTTATTTTTTGAGCACTTTCTGAGTCAATAACTCCTTGTTAGCTATTTTCAGCACACAAAGGTGCGTAACAGTATCGCCGAGTCAGAGTCACCTGTGACTGGCTTCACAGGTCAGAGGTCACGCTCATGAATGGCGGTGTTGTCCCATCGCTGATCTCTTGTTTCTACGCTGCACACAGGGCTCCTTCATCGAAACCGACTGGAAAGCAGTTTTCCTCGAAGCGTGTGAGCACTGAAGAGTCGTTAGCTGCTAAGACGTTGAAAGAAAGGACTTCTTCCAGATAAACTGAGCAAAAACAACAGATACCACAGGCTTTCTGTCGTTCGCAGCATCTGCGTGGCATTTTTCTTCCTGAAGGTTATCAGATTTCCTATGACTTTGCTTCTGAGAAGCTATAATCAATGAGGCCTATTGTTCTGATTTGCAAACTGATGTTCTTCATCCTAAGTCAGTCTGAAAGTGACGGTGGTTTAGTTTGAGGTAAACACAGCAGATTCACGACCAAAATGTCTTTCAGCTTCAAACAAACTCATCTGGGACTAACGATGCATTCACACCAGCTCGGTTTAGTCCGCTTTAATCCAACTCCAGTCTGGTTGGTTTGGGGAGGCGTGGCTGGGTAATCGAACTCTGACGCAAACTCTGGTCTACCTAAAAACCCCAGCCTCTGTTCGGTTGAAGTGAACTCTGGTTCGGTTTGAATGCATATATGAAAGTCAGCTGGACCAGAGACTGCTCCAAAA
Source organism: Girardinus metallicus (assembly GCA_903067095.1). NCBI lineage: Eukaryota > Metazoa > Chordata > Actinopteri > Cyprinodontiformes > Poeciliidae > Girardinus > Girardinus metallicus. The sequence goes on along the minus strand of CAEGAE010032712.1, from coordinate 22,826 downwards.
GCAGGAAGTAGACTACAGCGCACGGCATTCTGGGTAAATACAGCCAAACAAACGTTTCAGTCTATTGCTAGAAGGCTTGCCCTCTTTTACCAAAGATAAAAGAGAAATCCTACAGCAGCTAAAATGCTACTCCAATTTCGTTTACATTTTATAAAACTTAGCTTAGCTTAGCCAATTCTCTTATTGGGTAAAATGAGCTAACAGGAAATGTCCAGAGCAATAAAACTCACAAATTCTCCTTCTTAGGGTGCACTCACTGCAGCTCCGTTTATTCTGCTTTAATCCAACTCCAGTCCGTTTGTTTTGTTTTGAGAGTCTGGTTTATTTGGGGAGGTGTGAATGCGTAATCAAATTGGACCAAAAAAAGTGAACTGTGGTCTGCCTATAATTATAGATCTTAGTATGGTTCAAATGAACTCTGATTCGATTCAAAATCTTAAGTGAACACCACTTGGACAACCAGGAAATGGACTTCAGCACAGGGCATTCTGGGTAAACACCGTCAAAACAAACACGTGAGGCTAGCGCTAGCAGGAGAGACGGCTCATGGTTTTTTTTTGTTTTTGTTTTTTTTTGCCAAAAGCTGAAGAAAATTCCTATAACTGCTGCAATCTGGACATAGTGGAGATGCTGATTTCAATTTTTAGCAGGACGTTGCTGAACACAAACTTCAGGGCGGCATCGACCGAACATAAAAATAACCTTCAGAGAAAAATATTTCTGCTTTGATTTGAATATTAATCAAAATGTACCAATCAATTTGAAAACAATTTTATTTGTCTGTTATAATTTTTGCTCTATAATTTCATTGTTTTTTGGTTTTGCATTCTGTACTAAAGTTTGATTGAGTAATTTAAGAAATCCTGCTTCCGTCTCTCCATGCTAACCTGGTGCTAAGTGCATTTAACCGCCTGATCAAAGTGAAGTTAAACAGAAGTTGTTTGAAGGTATTTTCCAACAGACGACCAATCAGCGAGCGAGTCGCAGTGGGAGATAAGAGCCTGAGGACAGCTGCAGCGATTCCAGCATGTTCCCTCTGCGTTTCTTCCTGACAGCAAACAGAAATCTGTTCCTTAGAAAAGTGCAACAAGGCGAGAAGCGAGAAGTGAGGAACTGGTGTCGATGGGTTGGAAATGGTTCCAGTAAACAGTGGACCTCTGGACATGTTTAAGGTTTCCATCCTCTACTGGAAAACCAGTCTTTCTTCTACTGTGGTTCTGATTTCAAACATCTGGTTTTATGTAAGAAATGTGAGTTTGTGCAGTTTTTCTACATTTATTTATTTGCTTCTCCAGGAAGTAAGAACTGCAACAAATAAAGTCGTTTTGTTTCAGTGGGACGACTAAACGTGAAACTGCCCATAAAATAAATAAAATGTGCAACAGGTTCCCTGATCGACGTCAAACAGAACAGCAAAGGATTACAAAAGCACATGTTCTTAACTTTAATGTCATTTTTAATAAAAGACAATCTAAACATGCATCGAAGATTCTGCTGCTTGGTGATGCATTTAGAGTCCAAAATAAAAGTAGGAGTTTTTAGATTTATGCTGTATTTTGCTATTTTCAGTTTTTGATTGATCATTTTACTCATTGTTTGTCTTTCTGTGGTAACTTTTAATCTTTTTACAGATTTTCCTGTCACATTAGAAATATTTCTTCTGTTTACATTTGCCATGTTTGTAGTTGAACTCCTGCCAGAACATTTATTAACAATAACTTTAAACATAAACCTTCCAGTCTGACAAAAGTGAAGATTCAGCGTTAGGAGATTTAAATGTTTCAAACGTGGATGATTTCATTCATATCTGGAACAAATCTTGTTTTGGAAATGTGAAACGGGTTCGGCCTCTTGCTTGGTTTTCTGCTGCGTCTCCGTCAACAAGTACTTCATTTATCAGAGTTTTTTGCCAAAAATAGCAGCAGCCATGTTGAAACTCTCTGAGCCTTTTGGTTTGTAGGAAGGATCAGAGACGACACAATTATTTCAATAGTTGATCAGCAGGACGTTGAACTCCAACAGCAACCTTTAGACTTCTGGTATTTGGTTTTTATACTGCCGCTTTGGACTGGCTTCAATAAAACTCTTTGGGAGTATTGCACCAGTTTTTCAAGATATTATTTCCACTTCATTCTCAATGTTTTGAAATCTAATTTTAACTGTATTCTCTATGTTTCGGCTTTATCTTTGAGCCTAATTCTACTGTCTGGACTCAAACTCTAAATGACTAAAAATTCAGCAGATTAACAGAAAAAGTGTTAACTTAGATAACCAAACTCTTTCTTCCATCATATTTTCTGTTTTGTTTGAATAGTTGGTTTAACATCCTAACACAGTAGCATAAAAGCATGATTCAACCTGGAAGTTCAGCTTGCGCATGCTTCTCTCCATAAATCTATTACAGTAAGAGGACAATAGCAGGAAGAAGTGATGAAAGGGAGAACTTCCTTTCAGCGATAGTTTGGCAAGAAAAGGGGGAAGTTATTTTTAATAAAAGGAGCCAATTCTGACGAATTCCCAACTAAATAAATCATTAAACCACTGTCAGGCTTCCAAAGGAAACGTTTCTTTCTCCAGCTTTAGTCACAGCATTTCTGATGCGTTTGGTTAAACTTTGATCAAACAATGGTGAAGTTTTAGTCATAAACTGTAAAAATAAAGGTAAACATCTGATAAAATATGAACTAATCACAAATTTGTCTCATTTTTCTCTTCCAATCTAAATCGTCCTTCATCTTACATCGTTGCTCCTTTGTTTTTATGTTTCTGTTTTTTGCCAGTGGATTTATCCATAAAAATAATAAATAAAAATCATGTTGCTTCAATATTAAAGAGTAAAGGTGGCGTTTTAGAAACCAGAAAAGAATCTGTGGAACCTGTTCCTGTAATTTGTTGGGTTCTGTTTAACACTGCGATTCAACGGAGAAGTGTTTGAAATGACTGGCCCTGTTTAAGCAAATGTGCTGCTTTGTTTCAACCATCAGACATAAAAATGTTTATTATCGTCTGTTCGTTATCACAGCAGCTGTTAAGAGGGAACATCAGGTGCACAGAAAAACACAGAAGCTCTCTTCAACACAGCTTTTATCTCAGCAGAAGTTCCTCCTGTTTCACGCTTTTCCGACCGGTCGACTGACATCTCAACTGCTCTTAGGGTTACTCACATTCCTGCACTTGTTTAATGTACTTTTACATGTTTTAGTGTTTTATTGTTTTTCCACCCTAATCGTTGGCGATCCAACAGAAACACTGTCTTAGCTAACTATGAAAATGTTTAGCACACTTAGCTTCCCCTAAATTAATTCGACCAGATAAATTCTAAAGCACTAATTTACTTGGCTGTTTTGTAAACTTTCATTTGAATTTTTTTTTTCATATTCATGCTCTTATTTTGAAGTAGGTGAAGACTGTTTGCGCATCACTTCTGTTTATTTAGACAAGAACAAAAAATAAATAAATACGGTTAGAACAGAACGAGATATAAACATGAAACAACAGTTAAGGTCATAATAAAATATGTAACTTACAATGTCAAAATTAAATTGGTGCCCAAGGGTTGCAGTCTTTCAGGGGCAGATATTATCCAAATTAAAAGTAATTCTTTAGCATTAGCTTCCACTATGCACCATGTTGGTGTAGCATTTTAGCATTAGCAGAACTAAATAGCATGTTAGCATAGCGCTTCAGCGTTGGCTTATGCTAAATACCATGTTGATGTAACGTTTTAGTGTTACATCATACAAATATGTAACATAATAAATAGCACTGAATGTATACCATAAGTAAGTCATTGGTTTTTTAGTCATACTATTTATCTACAGACTGAGCTGAAACATGATGATTTCTGGGAAGTTATTTTCCTACATAAAAGCCAGAAGACAAACCGTTAGCTTACTTCATATCTGTGCGACTTTCTGTTTTGCAGAAAACTTGCAGTAGCAGAGAAAGTGCAGAGATGAGTGAAAAGTTTAAACTGCAGAACTGCGGGTGCAGATCTCACCTACACCCGCGGTTCAACCACAGAAAGTTTCACACCTCAACCTGAAACTTTGATGTTTAGTTGGAGAGACAACCACCACTGATGGTAAATCGGAGAAAATCCAGCTTTCAATGCATGTTTTCTTACACCTCACCCACACAGTCACAGAAGACAGACACATTTTGCATCTGCATCGAAGGAAAAAGTCAGGACACGTTAAATCTTAAATGTGATAATGGGAAGGATGCTGGGAATTTTGTTTCTGACGGAAACAAGTTCAGTTATGATGAAAAATCTCATGAATCCGTCACTAATGAGGCTCAGCAGACTCATTGTTCCTTCTACTCTATTAATTATGTCCTGTCTTTGTGAAGTGGTTTGCTCTACAATGGAAAACTATTTTCCCTGATTAATTGGGACTTATTTTACATTTGGAGACCATGCTACAGAGTCCATAACCTTCTGTTAACTGCCAGCTAAGACCACCAACTTTTCGCCTGTTTTGTTTTGCAGTTCTTATTCTGTGTGGAACAGGCAAAACGTAGCACACAAACATGTAGAACTAGTGGGCAGTTGATAAAGATCCAGGTAGGATCTTTGTTTGCTTAAATGTAATTATTCAGTTGATGAAAATCCAGGTATGAATTTTGTTTTCAGGGTTAGACTTAATGATCCAGATATGGGTCATTAATTTTTTACCAATCTTTACCCTCGATTATTCCGCCGTCTATCATCTGTAACCTGAGTTCTAAACCTGAAGCGCTTTATAACTTCAGTTACTATAGAAATGCTGAATATGTCAAATATGACTTAACAGACATTTGACTTTGTAATTTAACAACTTGAAATTGGGCCTCTGTCTCTTTAAGAAGCTCCTGCTCTTTCTGAAACTTCAGGAAGTCATCACAACATGTCTCCTCTATTAACCCTTTCACAATGTTTTTACCAGCTTCCTGTGTGAAGTTTTATTTATATTTTGACTTGTCTATGAAATACACAAACTTTCCCGATATAGTAGAATCCTTTTTCATGTTTTGTCTTTGCTTTCATTTAATACATAATGAAAGTGGGAATAAGTTCAGTTTTTGTGCACCTGAAGTTCAATTTAAGAAGAGTAGGAACCCAGAAAGAAAAGTTTTCCTTATGTCCTAATATGTCAAACTGTATCTTTTTACCAAGACTTCTGATAAATGCCGTTCTTGTAATATTTTGATATCTTAAGGTAAAGAGGTGAAGGATGTGAGGAAGGAAACAGAATTTAACTGAGGCATGATGATTGTTTATGAGGTTCTCAGATTTCTGTTTCTTGAACTTGTCAATCATTATGTGTAGGTCTGAGCCCAAATTGATTCAAACTCACCGGGAACGAGGCTGAACAAACACTGCGAACCACATCGGGCTGCTTGCGAAGGTTTTTCAAGGTCTCTGCGTGTTACTGATTAATGTCAGTCCTCCTCCGACTGGAAGTAAATAAGTAAACACAGAATTAAAATGTCCTGGAAACTGACTCCAAACCAGCAACTTGTTATTTTTAGAAAACTCTCCATAAGACGGGGCTGGCTTGTGACTCTGACGCCCAGAGATGCGCACACAGATTTAGGTTTTAATTTGTTAGTAAAACTAGGGAGTAAAGCAGTGACCTGAACAGGAGCCTGACAGAAATTAGCAGAGCAGGAGTTGGAAAACGAGGTGCTGTTATGACAGAACGAAGGCTTTGAGACCGAGCGCTGAACAAAAAGGCCCAAAACAATCAACCTCTGAATTATTCACCTGACCTCTCAGGTCACAAAAGCCACTCCTCTTCTCATCTTACCCCATAAAAAGCTAACAGTTTGATTGACCTCCTAAAACTAATAACACCACTTTCTCTGTTCATGTCAAACAATTAGATCCTTAAAAGTAGATTTTGGTGAAAATATGGAAATTTTGTTTTTCAAACATTACTTATCTACTCAGTTAAGCTGGAATCCTTTTAAGAGGCTGACATGGCAGGAAAGCCGGACTTACTCACTTATTATTCCGTTACTATTAATTTGACCACTTGGGAGCGCTCACAGAGAGTGTGTATATCGGTGTTTTCACACCTACTCCATTAGATTTGGTTCGCCTGGGGACCAAAATCGCAAAATTTATGACATTTTCACATTTTTTTGCATTTTTCATTGCACTGAAAAGGCTGTTCCCCTCCTCACCTGAGGGGGCGCTGCACCAATAACCCCTAAAGGAAATGACATAAAAATCTCTGAAGAAGACACTGAGAGCAACTTCCTTCTTCACAAAATGTAAACTGGAGTGGCGTCAGATTCTGGTGGTTGTTTGTCTTCGGTAAAAGGCTGCGACACATTTCTCCCGCCAGCGCTAGACGCTCACGTTTATGTTGGCTGTATTTACCCAGAATGCCCTGGGATGTAGTCTGCTTCCTAGTTTTTCGCTTGGTGTTCACATAGGCATTCAAACCGCATGAGAGTTCACTTCAGCTGAACCGAGGCCAATAATTTTAGACAAACCAGAGTTGGCACCAGTTTGGGTACGTTTTCACAGCTCAGACGAACCGGTTTAATGCATAAACACTAGAGCTGGAATAAAGCAGGTTAAACAGGACTGCTGCGAATGTTTGTCAGTTTTATTCCTCATAAACTGACAACATTTTCTGCTCACTCATTTTACCCAGTAGAAGCGATTCGGCTAAGCTAAGCTAAAGCTAAGCTAAAAAAAATGTCTATATTTGTCATGTTTGGTTGCTTTGTTTTACTTTATTGCTTCAGTAGCAGTATATATATAATTTCTTTATATTTGGATCCACCTAAAATCTGGTTGGTGACAACAGAAATTGGGAACTTCTTGCCAACTGACAGCTACCACAACGCTAAAAAAAGACTTGCAGCAAACAACAATGAACTCACTCTCAATGGAAACAGTTTTACTCTGTGGCAGGAAACTGGAGGAGTTTGTAGCTGTGAATAAACTATTTCATCACCAACCACAAAGTCTGATTATCTATTTGGCTTTTTAGGACGTTCCCTTTGAATCACAGGAAATAACATCAGTTTGTTGCCAGTAAAACAACAAATAAAAGAAGCCTCAAATTATTTCCAGAAATTTTATTACAATTGCTTCATTGTCTTTTTACTTACTTTGTGTATGAAATGAAGCTGAAATGTTGTAACTGAACTGGTTCATCTGTTGTACTAGAGCAAATTTTGAAATGTTGTAAGAAGCTAAAGAAACACATGGAGTGCCTCAAGGTTATGTATTCGAGTCTTTTTGCTAAATGATGAACATTAACATTGATAATTATGTCTAATTGAAACCTTGTTGCTGTTTTGTTTCTTGAAAATAAGATTGTATCTCAATGAAGCACAGCTCAGTGTAAAAAAGGCTTTAAAATATTCAGTCACTGCTGCTACAGTTTAATGTCTGTGTTTAATTGGTTCCCAAACGTTTCAGGCTATAAAATAACAGTGCCAGATTGGCAACACCCTAAAATTACATTTAATTATTTCTCTCTATTTATTCAAAAATAAATATAAAGGGTTAAATAAATATACATGTTTTAAAAGTATTCATTTTATAAAACTTAATAAAAAAAAAGTATATTACTGCAAGTTATTTAATGACATATTTAATGATACATTTATTTACTTCAAGATGTATTTATTTGTTTTATTTTGTCTGTTTTGGCTACATTACATTACATATGGTCCTGAAAGATTTAGTGACGTCTCGTGATCCTCCTGGGCCCCCGACCCACATTTTGGGAACCCCTGGTCTGTTTAATGAAAGTTACTTTGCTGCGCACTGCCACTCAGCTGGCAGAAAGTAGCCTACCAGAAAGACGAGTGTCTTTGGAAATAGTTAAAGTAATAAAGAAATACAGTCGTGATATGGAAACTAAGAGAAAATCACCCGTCACTCTTCTGAGAGTAAATACATCGTTAGCAAGTAGCTAACTGCAGGGTTTGTTCCTGAACAGAAAGGATAAACAGCTAATATGCAGCCGACGTATTAGCATCAACTGCATGATGCTAACATGTCAAATGGACCAAAAAGACAAAAAGACACCCAGAAATGTTCTGAATCTCTGCTGAGGAAGTTCTGAAGGCGAAAAGGGGTTCCTAATAAAGTGGCCAGTGCATTGTGGTATTTCCATTTAAAGTTATGAGAATCTCCTACCAGCTAACATGCTAACGCATAGTTATAGTAAAAGACAGGAGTGCATTGATTGTAGTTTTCTGGCCAAAAGTTTATAAACATAATATGGCTGCAACTAATACAATTAATCGATTAATCTGATTTTAAAAAAGAGCATTTCCTGCAGATTTTTCAATTAAGCCTTTCTTTATACAATATTATACATTAAAATATGCAAATAAACAATAAATAAATTCCTTTTTTTAAATAAAAAAACAATGCAGTCTATAGGGCTGAATTGTTGCTGAATTTTTGGATTAGAAATTGTAGATGTATTGATTTTTAATATTAAAATAAGTTCCCATCGTTTCCTGATAACAGAAACAGATATCTGCTCCAGTTTTACCGGATGTGAATTAAAAGCCTGTTGATGTATAAATGACTCATCAGTGACATCAGTCAGCTTGAAAACCATCACACTGAGTTAGAAAAACAGCTTTTCTACATCATTTATCAATATCCCCAAAGCTTTACGACAGCATCTAAGGAGGAATGTTTCAGCTCAGTAAGAAGTGACCAGATGTTGTACAGCCGCGTGTAGTTTCGCGTTACTAGAAGTTAAAGAAAACAAAGCGAAGCAAAGTTTATGAACCCCAAAAAAACCCAAACTCTCCCTTTCCATTCCACCGGTCACGTTCTCGGTTTACTTTAGAAGACAGCTGCTTTCTTTCTACATCTTTTTACTCTAAAAAAATCCATCTCACAGCACCGAGCCTCACCTCAACCTCTGAGCGGATCAGCACAGGGGGAAACAGACGGTGAGCGGCTGGTTCTTACCGTAAAGCTGCGCGTCTCCCTGCGGGTTTCTGTGAAGAAACAGAAATTAAAGAAAGAAAGAAAATCCAGACGAGAAAAGTCGAGGTCTAAAATGTTCCCACTCGGCCCGGCTTCATTCTCCTCCCTTTGTCCCTCCCGGAGCCTCCTCTCCCCTACGATGTTTGGCTTTGGATTTACGCAAAGCTTCAGGAGAAAAACTAACGGCGAGGTCACGTGACGCAGAGATTTGATGAAGATGTTTGGAGCTGTACGGACCTCTAGTAGGCGAACATGAAACATGACAACCTAACTGGCTCTTAATTGTACTTTTCAACCATAATAATGAAACATTGATCAACTTATTTGATGAATTTGGTGATGGCACATGTCATGTTTGTTACTGGTTGACTTTTACAACAACTTTGTATTTATGTGTTTTTAAGGACATTGAACTTCCACGATACAAATGAATCTGAACATGAACTTATTAGGGTCATTGTAGCCAGAAAAAAAGGAATAAATTCAGAAATTTTGAGATCAATCTCAGACATTTTCTAGAAAAAAGAAACTGGGAAATTTCTGAGTCTAAAAAAGTCAAACTCAGAAGTTTTCCTCAGCCACTTTGGTGTGTTTCTCGAATCATTTGTAAAACAGTAAGAGCATTTTTCAAAACTATTCGTACAAACATCAAAACACCATAGATTACCTGCAAAACCCAGTTTCTTTTTCAAAATCCATCTCATGTTAATACCGTTTTTATGAAAATGTTTTATCGAGTCTCTTTTAACATTTTCTTTAATTTATAAAATGAGCAGACTAAACAGGGTTCTTAGGATGTGTGGCAAAAAGATAGGGATGAGTCTGGTATTGCTCCCCCTGCTGGAGAGAACCAGAACCGCATCCTTGCTGACCCAAAGTATGGAGCTGAATTAGTCTCAAAAAGATCCACAAAGCGCACAACAAGATTTGTAAGTATACAACATAATTCAGCATAAATGTGTACAATAATATAATAATGTGCATAAAAACGTATAAACAGTTTTCAAATCGACACGTTTCAAACTGCACCAGTAATAAAACAACAGTAGTAAAACACCGCAAATCACCAGCTGCTTTACGTTTGAGGCTTTCTTACCACAAGCGATTCACAAATGGGATGATGTGTTCAAGGCTGGTGAAAAACTGGAATATCTGAAAAATAGAATAGTAATGCTGCATTCCAGGCAAAATAAATAAATAAGCTCAAACATCTTAGAATTGCCAGATTTACTGGAATTACAATAATTGTGACTTGGTCCAGTAGCCCAAAGCCACCGTATTAAAGACATGAGCTCAGATGCCCCAGCAAGGAAATTATATTTAAGTGTTATGGAGGCAACTCAACTTGTGTCATGCATGTCTATCTGCATAAGAAAATCAGTTGAAAATACAGGAAATAGGGGAGAAATGCACAACATCTCCAGGATTTTCAACTTGATTTGCACAAATGACAAAATAATTTGAAATTTGAACAAATAGTTCTGAGTTCTGTTCTGAGAAATGAACCAAAGTGAAGGAGAACAACTGTAACATGTTCTCTTAAGTCTCCTGATGATTTTTGTGATTCTTAACGAGCCAAAACAAGAAAGGTTTGATCTGATTTAACTTCACAGTGAGAAAAATTGCGCTTGTGCTTTTATTAGGCATATGTAAATATTTGGTTCCAATGTGTTACTTTGTTTTGTTGGAGAAGTTCAAGAGGCGTAAATACTTTTGTAAAGTGTATAATCTGCTGCTTTACTTGTGAATGTTTCAGCAGGAATGTATTGGCGTCCTGATAGATTTAATATTCCGCAGAAATCTGCACAGTTTAGTGGGAAGTCCTTGGTTTCTCCAGGATTTCTGCTCATTGGGCAACACGAGCAGAGTGAACGTTTGTCTACCAGGCTTTCAGATGCGACTCGCTGTCAGCCAAACACATTCCTGCTGCAGCTGGGACTCTTCAGACGTTTATTCAGTCAGAAAGCGAAATATCTTCGTTTTAAGTGCGTTTTATAGGTGAGAACTGGACTTTTCCATGTCTTTGGACAACAAACAAATGTTTGACATGTAATTTCCCGTTTAAATATCCAAACACAAAGCAAAGGGAACGCCAGACCTCTAGATTAACAGATTGAAAAACAAATCCATGGTTTGACCACAAGGTGGTGCTATAATTGCACTAAAGACAATTATTTCAACTGATTGACCTGCTGATAGCATTTTGTTACACGATATTGCTGTTAATGAGTCATTGATCAGAAACTAAAGATAGCACTGTCTTGAAAACTTACTGATTAACCACTCTTACTCTTTTTTAAAGATGTTATCCAAATACATCAACCTACCGCAAAACGCTTAAATCAATTCATAAATTAAAACAAAAATGACACGGTTTAAGAACATAGGTTCAAAGTTATTAGGTATTTAACAGAGCTGTGACATTATTGTTCTAAAACTTGTCTGCTGACTCAAGTGAACTTATTTATTTTGTTTCATTTTGATTGAATTTACTTGAATCAAAGTGAAACCAAAATAAATCAGCTTCAAATTACACAGAAAAGCTTAAAACGTTTGCACAGCAGTGCAGAGTGCATGTATGTTTCAGTGAAGGTTTCATTTTGTGCCTTGACCAAATGACCAAAACAACCGAAGAAATAAATGGTGAAGAAGCTAAATGACTAGCATCTATCAAAGCTGAATTTATACCCAGAAAGTTGAATCAAAGATACTGAAGTACAAAATGATGAAATCTTGTAACGATCATCTTCACTGCCATTTCAACTTTTTTCAGGTATAAAATAGAGTGGTGGCACTTTTTGTGCCGATTTGTAGCAATCCTTAGTCATTTTCTACATAACTAATGATTCATAGATGATTCTATTTTCTATTCCTAGTCTAAATAAATGTGTTTTTCTAACTCCAATAAATAACAGTTACCAACAAGAAGTCATTAAAAGTTATTTTTATTTGATATTTGTTTGATTGAATTGGGTTTTGTTGGAGTCAGTTGAGTCAGTTGACCTCAAACAAAGTGAAAATCAAAAATATAATCATTAATATTACAGATTCACAATATTGGTGACCAAAGTGCTTGATAAAATCAACATATTAAACCATAAAAAGTGACTTAAAAACAAGATAGATAAAACAAAATGGAGTCAATGAGAAGATAAGACCAGAAGTGTCACTACATTTTTTAGCATTGAAGGCTTGCCTGAATAAAAAAGTCTTGATGGAAGTTAAGATTTCAGTATCTTTAGTCAGAGGCTTCTTCAGATTTGCTGTAATACAGGCTGCTACAGGAGATCCTTCCTGCCCACAGACATCAGCATCTGCAACAACTGTTTGAAGAACCTTGGATAATAGCTGGAACAGCATTTAATTTCTCTTTGGGATTAATGAAGTATTTTTGAGCTGAATTAAACTGGAAAAATCTGAAATGCTGTGGTTTAAGTAGCTTAGTGCAAAATTGAAGTAGAAAGCAGCCAAATGTTTGCATAAATTGATGAAGAGGTGAATTAATTAAACGGCTCAGGAGAACCTACGTTAAGAACAAAAACAATCAGTTTGAAAAAGTCTAAACTGGGTGTACGGCAGGCCGATTTAACATAAAATCGGTTTAGCCTGAACATCTATGATCACATTCCAGATGTCTAAAAATGAGTGTTGACACAACTACATTTTGACTACAGTTACATTTCAGATGTCCATTCAAGGCTTCTCAAATGACGTCAGTCATGTTTGAAGAGAATTAAAATTTAAGGGATCTCAAACTTAACTGTGACTGGTCAAAATTACATTAGTCAGAATATTAATTCAAGACATCCGAAATAGAAAAGCTGTTTATATAAAAAAAAAATTTCAAGATGTTTAATCTTTTTAGATATTATCTTAAGAAGACTTTTCACTAGACAAAATTCTCTTAGTTTTGCCGAGTCCTTATTGAATTTCAAGATGGCTACAATTTTACTTGTCAAATCTCCTGCAAATCTCCTGTCTAAAAATACATTTAAGATATGTTGAATTTTTGTGTAATTCAAGCTCTCTTTAATTGGAATTTTGACAAGTCAGAACAAAAAGTCAGATATCTTAAATTTATTTTTTCACCACTCATAATTTAATTGTTGATGTGTGAAATACGGTGGCTTGCAAAAGTATCCATACCACTTGAATTTTGTTCCATGTGTTGTCACATCACAATCACAAATATAAATACATTTAATTGGAGTTTAAAGTGAAAGACCAACACAAAGTGGTGTACAATTGTGAAGTAGAAAGAGAATTATACATGATTCAAAGCATATTTTATAAATGAAAAACTTATACTTCACAATTGTGCACAACTTTGCGTTGGTCTTTCACATTAAATTCCAATTAAATATATTTATGTTTGTAGCTGTAATGTGACAAAATATGGAATAGTTCAAGGGATACTAATACTTTTTCAAGCCACTGTACATGTTGCTAAAAACATCAGTAGTTCATTGTAGATATCTTGATATGAAGCCTTCATTGAACTTATTGGTAATAATTAGAAACATCTCACTGAACTAACATGTCGAGTCATAAACCTATTTCTTATGACAGGAGTGTAAGTGTGGTGAAGCCGATTTTATGGTAAAATAGCTTACCATAGAGAGCTCGAGCAAAGTTTTCGCGTGACGTATCGCCCGCTGATTGGCTGTGTGTGATTATGCTAACTAGTGGGCTGGCCCCAGGAAAGGAGTAGTTGACGTCAGGTCGGACGTTGGCATAGAGTGAAACAAACATGGCGACAGACTCGAGTGGACTGGGCTTTCCTCTGACTTTATTCGTGTTTTTGTGCGTGTTGGCGGGAAGGGAGGCCGAGGCAGCGACTCAGGAGTCCAAGGGCGGCACTCAGATATTTGGGATGCGGCTGGAGAGGAGCGACAAGCCGGCCGGGATCACCAATGAGGGGATGATTCAGGTGACCGAGGACAGCCAGAACCTCTTCAGGTTCTACGGTACCCACTTGTTACCCAACAGCTCGAAGCTCATCAGGTTCGCCGAACTTGATGAAAACGAGTTCCGGTCTGTTAACAGGACTTGTCCCGAACACTCGAATGGTATGGTAGTGAAAGGGCACATGCAGGTAAACCACCGTAACAACGGCGGGGTCGTCAACATCACCGTGAATAAGCTTCGAAAAAACGAAGATCGGAAAATGTTCGGATTGTGCATCCGCGACCCCCAGGAGGAGAAGTGGTTACTTCTGGAAGAGAAGGAGTTAAGAGTTCTGGTGGTGGAGGAGGAGAACCCGTCCCTGCTGCCCCTTTGGCTGGAGGTGATCCTCATCTGCTGCCTGTTGGTGCTGTCCGGGATGTTCAGCGGGCTCAACCTGGGGCTGATGGCGCTGGACCCCATGGAGCTCCGCATCGTGCAGAGCTGCGGCACCGACAAGGAGAAGAAGTGGGCCCGGAAGATCGAGCCCATCCGCAGGAAGGGCAACTACCTGCTGTGCTCGCTGCTGCTCGGGAACGTCCTGGTGAACACGACCCTCACTATCCTCCTGGACGACCTCACCAAGTCCGGACTTGGAGCTGTGGTCGCCTCCACCGTCGGCATCGTGATCTTTGGAGAGATCGTGCCCCAGGCGATGTGCTCCAGACACGGCCTGGCAGTGGGGGCCAACACCATCCTGCTCACCAAGCTCTTCATGCTGCTCACCTTCCCCCTGTCTTGGCCCATCAGCAAGATCCTGGACTGCGTTTTGGGCCAGGAGATCGGAACCGTGTATAACCGGGAGAAGCTGGTGGAAATGCTGAAGGTAACCGAACCCTACAACGACCTGGTGAAAGAAGAGCTCAACATGATCCAAGGCGCGCTGGAGCTCCGCACCAAAACGGTGGAGGACATCATGACGCCTCTGGGCAACTGCTTCATGATCAGCAGCGACGCGGTGCTGGACTTCAACACCATGTCGGAGATCATGGAGAGCGGATACACGCGAATACCCGTCTACGAGCACGAGCAGTCCAACATCGTGGACATCCTCTTCGTCAAAGACCTGGCCTTCGTGGACCCGGACGACTGCACGACCCTGAAGACCATCACCAAGTTCTACAACCACTCGGTCCACTTCGTCTTCCATGACACCAAGCTGGACGCCATGTTGGAGGAGTTCAAGAAAGGTTTGTGGGAATCTTACGTTGTTGTTTGAGAACAAGAAACTCAGTCATTATGCACTGACAGGTGAGGTGGTTAACAGTAACTGTTGCTATTGATTATTTTCACAATTATTCGGAGTAATGTGCAGATGTTTCATTCAATCGCTTAAACTGGTTTTTATACATTAGAAATATATAAGGAATCAAAATAAACAACATTTTTGGAGAACAAAAGGCCTTATAAACTGGCAGCTGAAGTGATTAACACTAATTACATCAATGACTGCAATAGTCCATTAATTGGATTAATATGCATGTTTTTCATTCAACCTTTAAACCCTTTTTATACAATATCAGAAATACATAAAAATCCAAATAAACAAATGATTCAATTCCAATTTAAAATAACAAAACTGACATTTTTGTAGAACTTTTTTCTCAAACTAACATGAAGAACACAAGACTATCTCATAATTACTGACAGCTGTTGCAACTAACACCAATTATATCTTGTGCTGCTTTTATTGTAGTGATCGATTAATTGGATTAATCTGCAGGTTTTTCACTCATCCGCTTTTTATACAATATTAGAAATACATAAAAAACATTTTCAATAAGAAAATCTAAATTTTATGGCCTAAAATGCAGTAAAAGCTTTTCTTTTGTGAACGCTGCATCTTTTATTGTATGTTGAGAAATCTGCAGCATGTGCTCATTTTGCAAATCTGATTAATTGAAGGAATAGTCAAGAGATTCATTGATAACTAAAATAATCAGTATGTAGCACTTTTTTCCTCCTTCATTTGTTTGTTATCGTTATTAGGAAAAATAATATTTATCAGTCAAAATCTAAATCACGAGGTCAGAAGGCAAAAAAAAAATTGGTCTGGAAAAGACGGATCGGTGCCTGGCTCATCCAGGAAAGGAACAGCGACACAGTTATGGGCAACAGAACCAGCAGATGAGCTGCAGCAGCTCCGGTTCCTGAAGAAGTTCTGATAGAAACATGTCAGAACAAATCAGACGGCACAGGCCTGTCAGGATGACCTCCTGGTCATAATGTTACGCCTGAAGGGGGCTTATTGTTTAGGATTCAGATAATATCTGTTTCGTCTCGTTTAAAGCTTGTGCAGAACTTTAAAACTCTTCTGTTTTCATATTCCAGCCAGACTTTGTTGAGGTTTTAAAGGTGGACTTGATCACCAGTTCATCAGAAAGTCTTTTAAAAATGTTCTAAATTGGGACAAATTTAACCTTTGTGACTAAGATTAAATTTGTCTAAAGTGATTGTTGGACTCGATTAACATTTTTCAGGTTAACTGTAATTAACTTGAACTGTAATTCAAGTTTACTGTAATTATTTAATGGAAAACCATATATTGTTAAAATAAGCAACATTTTCAATCCAAACAGCCATTTTGAATAGACATGAGCCCAATAACAAAAATATTTATAGATTTTCATCTGTAATTCAGGTTATTCACCCATCAGATTGGTGCAAAGTGTTAGCATTAGCACCTGTGCTGCTGCTACATGTTAGCATTGAGATGCTAGTTTAGGCTTGACTAGCTTTGCCAACAAGCTAACTCCTTTTAGCACCACTTCAATACAACAATAGTCTTTGTCAGCGTCCCGTCAGATTGTGTTTAGAAGCAGAAATTAGCTGGGATGCTAGCTTGTGCGTCAGATTTACGGTCGAACCAGAAAATATAAAGGTTCCAGGGGGAACCTTTGTATTTAAAAAAAACAAAAAGAGAAAAAATTAAAAATACAGTTAATTGAGTTAAAATTTTTAACTCATCAACTATGTAATTAATTAATTGAAAATAATGCATCAGAATTCCAACCCTACTGTTAGGTGCTAAATTCTTTAAGATCCGCAGCTTGTTTTGCCTGAATGAGGGATAATAATGTAGCAAAAAAACTACTAAAAATATTCCTCAGACGTGGTAAAACACTGAACCAAGAAAAGTGGAGCGAGAACCCAAAAAACCCCCAGAATATTGATCAGTAACTGGTTTATCGGTTGTGAAAGACAAGTTAAAAGTGCTGACTCAAGACTTTTGAACAGTACTGCACTTGTACTCAGATCAGACAGCAACTTAAGTAGTAATGCATTGTGTTCACTCCAGTGCAGCAGCAGATTATGGTTGATTTTAGGAATAAGTGATGAACCGAGTCTGTAATGAGCCAACCTCAGGAAACGGTAACTGGTGGGTACGAACATGAAGCCCTTAGTTTGGAGACCGCCTCTGAAGCGTGAAGGAAATGCTAGTTTACTGTACTGAGGTGATTAGTAATTGAACTGAGAAGATTACCAAACAGAAGGTCTGTTTGAAGTATAAACAGTCATCATCAAAAAAAAAAAAGAAGCTGCTGTTTTCACCAAAAGCTGTGTGTGAAGACAGATTATTCTGGTAGCAGCTTGACTGGTTTCACAGGAGTTACATAAGTTCACTTTTTGTTTTTATGCATCCAATCTGCTGCAGGATCTTAATTCGGTCTCAGTGTGACATAAAATCTCCCCAGGAGCTTTTGGTGTCATGTCTGTGTGTTGGCACAAAAAGCTCGACTTAATTCAAGACGTGGTCCTAAAGGAAGCGGCTGTATGCGTCCACCAAAGCATCTGTGTCTGCTTCTCATGCGCGGTTGTTTCTGTTTGTCTCAGGTCCCTAATTAACAGACATAAATCAGGTTTAGAGCTGTTGTGGCGACGCATGGTGCTGCGTGACATTTGGCAAAAGAAAAGGCTCTGCAGCTCATCTTCGAGGGCTCAGCCAGGAAGGTGGGAGGCTTTGGTAACGAGGTGCAGTCTCTCTATATAAACACCCATAAATCTGCCTGCAGAGGATAAGTTGCTGTAATATTAATATGCAGTTGCTTAGTGTCAATACTCACTTCTTTTACAAGAAAAATCATATTTTTATTATATGACCTTCAATACGTTTAGCAGCGTTCTACACGACCATTTGCTGTTGGTAAATTTAATTCAAACTTAATTTTGACGTTAATATGTCATAAAAGGAGACATGTAATGCAAAATCAGTCAAGAAAAACCTGGATGGAGAGCTGACTTTTCAATAGAGCTCCGTCTTACTAACTTCTGGACAGATGTTAAAGAAATCCATTGATGAAGGAGTTAAAGTTAGTACGTTTATTAGATTAGTGGGATTAGAAAATACCTCGTTATCAAACTAAAAATGCATGGAGTTGTTAAATACGGTCAACAAGAGGACCGGTCCTCAGACAGCAGCATGTGGAGGAGGGGCAACACGGCAATCTGCGCGCCATACAACTATTTAAAACTTTGGTGTTACTTAATGTTGATAACCACCCATATAATCACCTATATTTATGATAAACAATCCATATTTATGGAACTCGGAGGTGCAGGCTTGCTCCAGAATCCTACTGTTAGATCTCCAGATTTGATAAAGTGTTAGATGCAGAACGTTCATCCTCGTTTTAACTCGAAGGCTGAAGACTTGGCAGCAAAGGGAGACTTCATGACGGACCGTTAGAGTCACTGCTTGGAGTGATGGTTTGCTGTGGCTCATGTAAGAACGGATCTTATCAGTCAACATGCAACAAACGTTTTCTTATCTGCTAACAGATCTCTTGTTAATTGATCGGTTTTAGTTTTGAGCAACAGAAGCTGTTTTATTTTGGAATCGTCTCAGCAGATCATCAACCGCTAAATTTAAACATCTCCACCTTGATTTGAACATCAGTGAGAACTTTAAGCCAGAGATGCTGCTGAATGTCATTCTCGCCTGCAGCGCTGCTGTCAGTGGATAGATGTGATTATAAGGAGGAACTGGCCTCCTGCTCTGACCCGGCTCCCCGCTTGCTCCTCTCACCTGCTGCTTGGCATCGGTTACCACGGTGAAGGCATCCAGCGGCGTCACTGTGTGCACACGTACAGCTCTCCTTATGGTCCAGCGCTCCAGTTATGTCAGATTTACGGTTTTACCTCGTTAAATGTACAATGTGCAGCTGTGATTTCTCTGCCTTTTGTTTCCCGTTTACCTTTTCGAAGGACGGAGCAGTGAGCTCATGCTTATGGCGCAAGATTTTCCACTCACTGCAAATCAAAAGATGAACCTATAAGTAATATTTGTTTAAGCCGATCCCTTTACCGTTGTAACTTTGAGGGTTTATGGATATGAGACATGAGGCGTAAATTCAAAAGGTACAGAATGAGAAGTGGAGCATGAAGGTCCTGGAGACACGAGGAACTCCGTCAGCAGTCACATGACGGAGCCTCAGGTTCTGAGTTATGCTGCTCCTACATTAAAGCCTCTATTTGATAAAGCAACATTATTTTTCTGTGGGTAAATTAAACGTTATTGGGGTTAAATGAGTATGAGTGGTTTACTATAACTTTTACGTCTAAAAGCAGGGTCCCCCCAGGGTAAGATAAGCCTGGCGGGCCGCCTGGTTTTATTTGTGTCCCCACCAGGCTAAGTGTTGTTTGTTTATTTATTATGTACATCATTAACATTGTTACATGTTAAAGAGCCTCTTTGGATAAACAGTTGATAGTTTTAATTAGATTTTGCTAGTTTTTTTTCTTAGTTATTAGTTTAGTTTTCTATTTGTTACAGTAGTAGTTCTCGTTTTTCCATACTTAAGTTTTTTTAGGTGCAGAATTCAAAAAAGTCAAAGTACGGTATTGTGATTAAGTGCATTGATTGGGAAATGAATCGATTTTCTACAAATGCTTTCAATTATTGTTGAACTGACTGGCTGGCGTTTTCTCTCAACTTTTGCAGAGTAGCACAAGTGGAGAGCCGTAATTTGCGAACTGCTTCTGTGTTTTGTTTTTCTTTAAAGTAATTTCACAGCAGTCTGAAAGGCGGGTAAAGAGATTCATAAACACAAAAATGAAAGATATTATATCTATAATTTCAGTATGTTTTGGTTAGTTTTATAAACACACAACTAACTGGAATAATATAGCCAACAACTTCAGCAAATAAAGTGACAAGTCATGGATAAAAGATAAAAAAAAGACACTTTAGGATGAAACAACTCAAGTGCAACAAGTTAATATTTATTCTAATAGTTCCGTTTTTTAGGTTGTCGGTGTTTAGGTTTTGTAAATAATTTCTTCCTTTAATATGTAATTACCTAGCAATATTTTCAAATTTCCTGTCGACTTTGAACATTTTTTTTGATAAGACGCTGGATGACCGCCGTGAAAACCTTAGCACTGGACTTAGGAAGGTTTCAGGAGGAAACCCTGTGAAGTAGCTTAGTTTCAGTTTTATCTATGCTCTATTGATTGGACAGATTGACTTTTGAGTGGATAAGCAGGTTTAGTATGAGACAAAGCACTTTTTACTCCAACGCTGAGGAAATGACTCGGCCTCCATTTTGTTTGTGGTTGTCAAGGCAGTTTTGGGAACCCAAGCCAGCCGACCCCTTTTCTGTCCACTCACCGTGTGCGAGTCATGTGGTTTGATACAAACATATTTCTTGAGTCATATTTTGCTTAAAAATTATGGGAACGCTGGTGTTAATTCAGCCTGCTGTAGTTGTTTAAACCATCCTGACACTGATGAGGCTTTGATAGTTATGCAGTGTTAATTAGTGGCAATAACACAAACTCTGATCGTACCTTTTGCTTTAATAGTATAGAGTTTTATTTAAGAAGAAGAAACTGGAAAAAAACAGTAGCACAAGCTGGGTTATGTTACCTGTGCTGTGACGTTCCAATTGTTCAGAAAGTAGGTCATGCTGCCAGTTTCACATTCAGTTTCAAGCATCCAGAATCCTGAGGTCAGTCAATGTGTTTTCATTGTGTTGCTGTGGACTGAAGCTGCATTCATACAGCAGGTCTTGATGCTCAATTCCCATTTTCTCTGAATTCTTATTTTGTTTTGTATTAAACAGACTTCTGTTCGGAAGTCTGCTTGGATTTGGAGTCAGAACCTAAAGTGGTGGGATGTGATGAAAAGCGCTACACTGATACAGCTCGCTTTTATAACTTCATAATTCTAATCGTGAGCCATTGTTTACATCCAGATTCAACACATTTGGCTTCTTTATCCCAAAGAAAAGATGGTTTGAACTTCCTCCTTCTCTCCTGCCCTGCATCCTTTTCCATCTCCTGCTGGATTTGACGTCATAGTTCAGATATTACTTGAGCTTTTGAGATGTTAATCGGCTGCTCCCAGTTGTGAAAACAACACCTTGTTGCCACAATTACACATCATAACAACTGTCTGAATGTAAAAAAAAAAAAAAAAAGGAAAAGAGGGAATAATTGTTCAAACATACGACTCAACCAAAAGAAGTTATGAACAAAAGTCTAGCAAAATAACAAAACTACTCCAATCTGCTCAAACACTTTGACCGAATGTAAAAGTAAAGTTGGAATAAACAGAAGTGCAGTTAAATTTATTTTGATAGGAATTGTTAGTGGAGCCTGTAGCCAGTAGTTTTTGGTTTTGTATGATTCATTGTATGAAATTTTTTTTTTTTCTGAATAAATGAATTTAAATTACAGGATAGCCTTTTCTAAAACACTGAGGTTAAATTTGTTTTGTTTTAACACTTTTTACACCTATTTACCATTGGATGGTGTTTTTAAAAACTTTAATGATTTTCTACAAATGATAATTAGTACTTTTAGTCTCCCTAAAGAAAAAAATGTTTTCTTCTATCTTCACTTGAATAGTATGAAAAGAAGAAGTTTTTAGGAATTAGTACACAGCTCGCAAAGTGAGCTCAGCATGAAGCCCCTGGGCGACTGGCAGCCTTTATTTCCCTCTGCAAACATTTTAATGTCAAATTTTCCTTGCATGTTGGTGTCCACACAGATACAAAGAGCATTGTCATTTCATTTCAGTCACTCTGATTCTTGCAGGGGCTGCACAGTGGCGCAGTTGGTAGAGCTGTTGCCTTGCAGCAAGAAGGTCTTGGGTTCGATTCCCGGTCTTTCTGCACGGAGTTTGCATGTTCTCCCTGTGCATGGTGGGTTCTCTCCGGGTTCTCCAGCTCCTAAAACACGACTGTCAGGTTAATTGGTCTCTCTAAAGTCTCCCTAAGTGTGAGTGTGTGTGTATGGTTGTGTTACCTGGCCACCTGTCCAGGTGACCCTGCCTCTCGCCCGGAACGTTAGCTGGAGATAGGCGTTACTTTATATTTTTACATCTTCCTTTTTTCTTTTTGACATATTTATTGAAGACGCCTAAAGATCTGATCTCAGTCACATGTTCTGGCATGCTGACCTCATGACCTTTTGTGTTTTGTGACAAGTGCAGACGTGCACAGCTACACATACGTCAACACTGTTCCTAATGAGAGTGACAGGCAGAATAAATAACAACCACACCATCACACACCTACAGAGTTTAGGACCAGAAAAAGAGATTTTTTATTTTTTAATTACTAGAATAAACTCGTGATATTAACAGAATACAGACGCAGTATCAACAGGGTTATAGTAGTTTTGGGGTCCTCGTTACATTTTAGTTTGATTTTGTTGTGACTTTTTGTTAGTTTCAGTTTAGTGGTAGTAGTTTTAGTTATTTTACACTTTGGTTAATTTTCGTGTTTGGATTATGGTAAAATGGTAAATGGACTGAACTTATATAGCGCTTTTTCCGATCATTTCTGACCACTCAAAGCGCTTTACACTATAGTCATTCACCCATTCGCTCACACAAACGCTCACACATTCACACACCGATACGCAGATCGGTAGGCAATTTGGGGTTAAGTGCCTTGCCCAAGGGCACATC
>CAEGAE010032698.1:0-10674 GCA_903067095.1 Girardinus metallicus | reverse complement strand
TATATAGATAGATAGATATAGATATATCTATCTATATCTATCTATCTATATATATATATATATATATCTATATATATAGATAGATAGATATAGATATATCTATCTATATCTATCTATCTATATATATAGATATATATATATAGATAGATAGATAGATCTATATCTATCTATCTATATATATAGATAGATAGATAGATAGATATATAGATATACATATCTATATATCTATATATATAGATATATAGATATATATATAAATTCTTTGCCATGATTACAGTTCTCAAAAACTGCAGAACTACAAAATGGCAGAGACAAAATGAAGAAAAATTGTTTTTTACTTTTTTATTATAATTTTATTATAACCTGGCTCAGTTATTTGACATGTGAATTAAGTGCGCCAACCATGATACGCTACAAAAGTGGTTTATACCTGATGTATGAGTTAAACAGTTAAAAACTGACCAATGCTTTGTTTCATTTTGCCATAAATACTCGAAAACACATGGGCAGTTTAAATGATGACAGCGTTTCCCCTCCCTGTTCCGCTCTTAGCCAATCACAGAGCAGACATTGTGGTCAGGCCCCGCCTTCCTCCCACTGTCGTAGCGTTCGACCGTGCCAGGAAATTTTAATACCGAAAGTGTCTCCTTTTTCGTTCACTGTACTAATGGCCGCAGAGGAGCCCGAGGAAACCACCGCCCTGAGTGGTGGGAGCGACGAGCCACCCAGCGAAACAAACGAAGCTGACAGCGAGAAAAAAGAAAATGGCTCTACCGAACCGGAAACAGAAAAAGAAGTCAGCGCCGCGGAGCCGAAAATGGAAGATGTGGACGCGAGAGAGGTGGGCAAGGAGGACGCTGCTCCGACGGTCACCCAGGAAGCAACAGCTGCACACGAAGAGCCGGAGCAAAGACCGCAGTCACAACCAAGTCTGGGGGACAATAGCAGCGAACAGAACAGCGAAATCACCATGAAGGCCCTCAAGGAGGAGCCAGATGACGATAGTCGGTCTTCGGGAATAGACTGTGAAAAGAGCACATCTGCTAGTGAAGATGGTGAGAAGGGCAGCAGCGGGGACCTGGGGGACAAGAGGCGCTCCAGTCTGGAGGTGTCCTCCTCTGACGGGGAACCACTGAGCCGTATGGACTCAGAGGACAGGTGGGTTTGATGGACAGGTTGGGAGGCGGCATTACTCTTCCTTCCCCGTCAGCTGAATAGTTTTTCTTTTGGTCACTAATCAATCTTATCAATAAATGAATCCGTCTTATATTGTTGTATCCTAATCTCACACTGAAAGATGTAGAAAAATCATTAACTGTAATTTGAGTATATTTATTCAAAGGGGAGAAATATTAAATACTAAATGAGACGTTACAAATCAAAATACGTGAAGTCTACTGAAAGGATTTTATTTGGCGCTGTGTAATTACGTGAGTCTTAAGTTTTTAATACTTTTAGCAACACACACGCACTCCAGGTGGGTCATTATGAGCACCTCATGCTGGTGGAGTACGGTGGAGGATCTGTGATGCTTGGGGCCTGTTTTTTTCTGCCAAAGGCCTTGGCCCTAGCAGTAAATGGTCGTAATTTCGTTCTGCAGGGCAATGTTCCAAGTCACACTCCCAAATCATTACAGGGACAGTTTGCTAGACATAAAGCCGACCTTTGAGTGGGACCAAACTTATATCTTATGTTCTGCAGAGAAAATGTGAGGTGAGCCCAGCAGTGGAGTGCATCAGACAGGACCCAGGACTGCCTTTGGATTACCCAGAGAGAAATGCTCAAGCACTACCATCTCTGTTTCAGTCTTTGGGTCATCTGTGAATTTTTTTTTTTTTTTTTTTCCAAAAGCAATTAGTTTCAAAAAATAGTATGTTTTCCGCTCATTGTAAAAAAGATTATGCAACCACGGTGAAAGATTAATTTATTTTAGTTTTTTATCTGCTGAGGCGTTTGTACAGGGATAACAAACTTTAACATAAAACTGTGTTATTGAATTATTCAGTGGCAACCTTGGAGAACCTGCATGCTTCTGATTTCTGTGAAGATTTGCAGAAGTGTAGCATGTAATTGATGTGGCATGCATTGAAAATCTCTCCCAGCCTCCAGTGGCTTTTTCCTCATGCTGATTACGTAACTCGGCAAGCAGCATCTGCACCTGTTCTTCATGTCTGCTAAACCTGATCCATATGCGTTTTATGACTATCAGACTACACTCCTTAAGCATTTCTTTCCAACCAGCCTGCTCTCTCCTCTTACTCAGTGTCTGCAGCACCACCGTAGAAATGGAGAGCATAGGATCCAGCGGGCGCTCCACTCCTGCACTGTTGAACGGCCAGAGCAGCGCCAGATCTTCTGCGACCAAGACGATGGCTTACACCTGCTGCTGGGACCTCTGTCCACAGTGCTTCACCTCAAGCCCGGACCTGGCAGAGCACATCAGGGGAATTCATGTGGACGGCCAGAGAGGAGGGGTTTGTAGACTTTAAAGTTTTGAAGGCGCTTAGTTTCAAATCCTGATTCTGTTTGACGCCCTTCCAAGCTGGTTTCATTTAATTAAATTTTTTGTTGTAGCTCGACTCTGACGGTGCACAGACCTAGCACAGAGCCAAACGTTTGCTGCATGTTAGTGTAGCAAACGATAAGAATTTGTCATGTGCACAGTTGAGAAAACGGCTGTAGCGCTTCAGTAGGCAGCAATTTATACAATATTGTTCACTGCTAGAGACGCAGTGTCAAACGGCATATGAGGTAGAACTCGCTAGCTAGCATAACAGTCTCTTAGGTAAGAGCTGGGAGAGTCTGTCGCCATTGTAAGCCATCACCTAACCAAGAAACATGTTGGAATGCTAATAATGCATGTTATTTTTGTTTTTTTCCTCTTTAAAAATACAGTTTGCATCCTCTTTTGTGAACACATTGGGGTTCATTCATCAAACAGGAATGCATCAAATATGCTCACATCCAGCAACAGTGTGCCGCTAGTTTATGTTGACGTCAACCTGCGTAGTAGGACAAATAAAGCTATCAGAGTACAGTCTGTTGTGTTTAATCAACAGTGCAGGATTTAGGGTGATCTTTTTAGTGCAAGTTAAATTGGACAAATTAATCAATTAGGATTTAAAGAGGCCGTTTGTACTGAGGTGCCAAAGGCTGTCTAAACTTATCATGCTAACCGAAATATTATTGAAGACCTCCGGAGAAAACGATAAAATTATACTCTTACCTATTTATTTGACTGCCTGAAAAACATGAGGCGCTTTGTGGACAACAAGATCTTTCGTGGCAGACTGGGGATACCTCCATTCAAACATGCTGCAGTTTTGCTTAGGAGGTAGTGAAAGGGAGACGGTTCTCCTGTGGATCAGCAGCAGGGTCCCTGTGACTCTGTGCAATATTGTACTGGTTTAATGCGATGTGTTAGTATGGATCCGAAGCCTTGTCAGGCGGAGACAAGAACAAGGTGATTGCTGTCGCTCAAAAACCTGAAACAAGTTTTTTTTTTTTTTTTACAATCCTCTGTTTATCAATACCAAAAACTCACTGTGTGAGTGAAGGGATGGTGTGTGGTAAATAACAGGTCATTGCTTCCTGCCATGGATGTTTTTTTTTTTTTATGCTGGGATTGCTAAGTGTTTATACATTGAACTTGTTCTAAGATGATTTTTGCACTCAGATCCACACCAATTTTTGATAAATGTCGCTTAATCTGTAGTTTGTGTACAAAACATCTGGTATCTGATTCATTTCTTGTTGTTTTTAACCATTTTTATGCAAGTCAAAATGATCCTTATGTTTAAAGTACATTGTTGTTACTCAGATTAGTTGTTTGCGCAAGTGCATTCAGTGTCTTTCAAATGGAAAAATATTAAGACACTGCGTTCCTAAAGGAGACGGTTGCCGTGGCTAAATGTTGTGACTGTCTTTGTCTCAAACAATATTAGGAATATCCAAAAACTTCCCGGACATCCTCTACCTGCTGCTGTTTTAAGGAGAAATTAACAGACTACAAAGAATAAAGGTTAGTCTTTGCATGAATACCACGACTGCTGGTCTAATTTTCCCTCTGTCTCTGTGTCCATTTCGCAGGTATTTGTCTGTCTGTGGAAGGGTTGCAAGGTGTATAACACACCGTCCACCAGCCAGAGTTGGCTGCAGAGACACATGCTGACCCACAGTGGGGATAAACCCTTCAAGGTAGGAAGGAAACCAATGCACTTGTGACGGTGTGTGTTGGAGAATTTCCTCCTGTTCAGGAAATCTCTCTTTATTTATGATGTGGAAATCACCTCACCTCTGACATTCAGGTCACGAGAAATGAAAAACTGGAGCTGAAACATATTTATATCGTTTTAGTGATCTTTAAAGATAATTTAATGTGATCTTCAGAAATAGTTTGTCCTTCTTTTTGAGGATGTGAATTTTCTTTGGCTGTTTAGTCACTTGTTGGCATTAAAGATAACAGACAACTTTTTTATAAAACTACAACTTTTGGCCCTTAGCTGCTGGCCAGCCGTCTAATTTTGTCCTGCTGTTACCTTTCTGTTGTTCAGTGTGTAGTTGGTGGCTGCAATGCCAGCTTTGCTTCTCAAGGAGGATTGGCTCGTCACGTCCCCAGTCATTTCAGCCAGCAGAGCTCTTCCAAAATGTCCAGCCAGGCCAAACTAAAGGAGGATTCACCATCTAAGGCGGGAATCAACAAAAGGAAGAAACTCAAGAACAAACGCAGGTGGTCCCTACGTATGTATCCAACAAGCACACAAATTAAACTTGTTTTGAAATGTTTTTTTTTTTTTCCTCAGTTATGTCTTGGAGTATAGATTAACGCATTCAAAGTGTTCTACACATCAACTGTTTGCTTTCAGGGAAAAGTGTTTTATTCTGTTCACTTTGGGTGAATAATTCAAACCAAATGAATGAGAGAGTGCACCCGAACTCCGGTTTGGCCCAAACAAGCGACCTCTGCTCCATATGAAAACTTTTAAATCAGGGATGTCAAATTTTAGATATAACCGTGGTCCAGCACCCCTGACTGAAATGGCTAACTTGCCTCCTTGGTATGTAGTCAAGATCTTTAGAGTCCTGATGATGACCTCAATATTTGGCTCAGGTGTATTGAGGCAAAGACGCGTCTAAAAGTTGCTGGATCTCGAGTTGGACACATGTGTTTTAAACAGTCCAGCATCAGCGTAAGCCCAGCAGTTCTTCATGTTCATTCAGTCTTTGTTTTCTGAGCTGCTGCAGTCGTCTCACATGTGCAGCGTAACAAACTGATGTCTCTTTCTCTGTCTTTGGCAAGGCATTTTAACATTTAATAGGACCACTGACTTCACATTCTCCATTAATGGTTTTGGAGCTGCACCTACTCACAAATACATTTGTAATTCTTGTTATGACATACTTTCCTTTCAGATGTCTATAATTGAAATGAGAATTAAAGATTGGTAAATTTTTGAATAATGTTAAAAAGCAAACATTTTTGTATTCTGTCCTTTTTTTTGAGCAATTTAAGGGTCTTAAACCTTTAAGTACCATAATACACTTTGCACTTTCTGAAAAGTTTCAACCGTTTCTGAAAGGGGAGATGTTGCATTTTCCAGCCAATATCGGGTTATTATGGTAATTTCACCCCTGCCCAAGAAGGGAGGGGCACTCTCTTAATAGACGGTAAATTGCGAAAATAACTTGCTAGACATTGTAAGTTCTAGTTGTTATGAATAAATGGGCAAATATATTTACTCACAGGACATTTAAAGAACTGTGTGCAATTAAAATAAGCAAAAATATTCATTATATCCATTTTAAATTTAGGACATAAAGGGTTAAAGGGCTTCTTTGTACTTGCACATGATTTGTTTGTGTTTTTACTTCATGTGTAGTTTCTTTCCACATGGTATGTGTAGGCGGATACTGAGATGAATAAACAAAACAAAGTTTTACAACCGTTAAATGTGTTGTATCTCATCCACAGCTCCCTTTATGTTAAGAGGTAGATCAGAAGATGATTTTTATGTATGTCTTTATATACACAGTTATGCTGATTTTACATTTTACTACCAACATTTTTTTGAACTGTGCTGATTTTTTTTTAAGTGTCATTTGTCTTTTGCTTAACTTGCCTCTCCTTGAATTTGTCTTTCCAACTTCTCAGCGAGGCCCCAGGATTTCTTTGACGTCCAAACTATGGATGTGCTGCGTCATCGGGCCGTCTGTCTCAACCTCAACACTCACATCGAAAGTGGGGGAAATGGTCACAGCGTTGTCTTTCACAGCACGGTACGCGTTACATTTTGCTCTGTCTCCTAAATGTTGCGAAATAATATGCGTTTCTTTTATGAAAGTAAATAACTCTAAAAAGCTCTTCCTTTAAATACGCTTCTGTAGTAATACTTATGTTGAGGAGTAAAACAGTGCAAATTTCTAAACAGTAGGATGCTGTTACTGGGTACAACATACAGTTTTACTTAAACTGAACTTATTTATTATGTAGAGAATTTTTCAAAATGTGAAAATTATTCTGTTTATATGCCAGTTTGCATCTGTGTCATATATTTTTACTTACCACTTACTTGCATACGTTTTTAAGGAGGTTTGTGCTGCAGTGATTCAGATTTCTTATTGGTGTAAGTGAGTGAAAGTAATTTGGTGCTTTGTCGAAAGCCGACATTTTAACACTTGTCAAACTGTCCTGTGTCCTAAAACATGAAAAAGTTTTCATGGTGACCACAATGTAACACTTCTGTTCAACCTCCCATTGTAGATGTGTACTTTTTTACTGCTGTAAAGTACTTAAATTTTTCCATATGTGAAATGTTTGATTCAGCATAAACTTTCAGGTCCGTATTAAGTTCAGTTTTTCCAAAAGACGCTATTTATGTTGTCCAGCAGAGGGCGACAGGAATCCCTTTGTGAAAGTTTCCCTCCATTCGCAGTTCTTCTTTGTGCACTTGAACTGAACCTGTAAAATGTCCCTTTGGCTGGATGCGATTTTTCTCTGAATCTTAGCAGAGACAGTCGGGATTGTTTATTTATTTTTTTGTGTGTGTGTCTTTATGCGTTTATGCATAATTTATGGACTGTGAATGTTTTTGGCCCTTTTTTCCAGTGGTGAATATAAGCACTCGTGCAGGAGAAAAAAAATCTCTTCAACTGACTGAGATTTTAAAATCTGTGTTTAATTTGATTGTTGGATTTATAGAAACATTGGATGGAAAAGGTGTGACCAATACGTTGTTTTTAATGGTATTTTTTGATAGCTCTGTTAAAGATGTGTCTTTTTGTTTACACTTTTTGGGTTTGCTTTTGGCTCAAAAGTATGGTAAAATTAGAAAAATGGAGTATTGACAAACTGCTTTTGCTCGGTTGCATATAAGCGACCCCAGTCATTTATCTGCTGTCATAATCTAAACATATCTGTGAATCAACACAGAATAAGCTTTTGGCTGTAAGGTTGCTGAAGTTTAATTTGTCATTGTACATCATGTTCAGTTGTGGTACAAGTTGAGCTTTTTCTTTGAAAGGACAAACTTAAAATGATTGTTTCCAAGTGGCAATAATCGGGGTTGCCAAAATTATGCTATGAAAACATAATTTCTTTGAATTTCCTGTTTGGGCACAGTTAAAAATACTACTTTTAGCAACACAGGCTAACTCGATATGAGCTCATTGTGACTAACAGCTCATCTGTTGATTCTCTACGCACAAAAGCAATACAAACCCTGTTTACTTAGGTCACAAAAGAGAAATTAATATATATTTTTTAAGTGTGATGCTTGTCTGTCTTGTTATATTGACACTGGGCAACGGCTCATATGACGCATATCAAAAACCACCATAGCTCGTGTTAAAATTGTAAATATATTTATGAAAATGTATTTCATAGTTTCATTACATTTAAATTAATAATTTAAATGAGTGAAGGAGAAAAACTCAAATTAACGAACAAGGATGCAGAGGAGATAGAAAAAAAAAAAAAAGAGGTTAAGTGAGGGTCAGGGTCGTGGAAGTCGGAAGGAGATCTGACTCGTTGGGCATACGTACTGTTTCTCTTTAACCTCTGGAGGATTGTGGTGAGAAGCAGCAGTGCTCCTCCAGACCCCGGGCCCCACTGGGCCTTCCCAAGCCTGGGGAGACGGAGCAAAGCCGTGGGGGTTCTGTGGAGCTTGGCGAGCGGACCTGTTGACCTGGCACACTAACTCAGTCATGTTTATGATGGGATATTTTTGTTATTTTACCGATTTGCGTCATCCACATCTTGACCCCCTGACTTTAGACAGGCACCCAGTTCTAGCAAGTCAGCCCTCCCTTCTCTTTTGCTCTGCATATTTTTTTTTTAAACTGACTGTTTTGGAAACAGTAATATCTACTGTTCACTCCCTGTGTACTCCTACTGCCTCTACCCCTATTTTTTTTTCCTTTTCTACTCTTTCGTGAGTTTTTAGAGGATTAAAATCTGCCCCTTAAAGCGCCAACCGCCATCATCAGACCACTCAGCTCACAAATCACGTCTTTCTGCCAGAACACAAGTCCACTTCTTTCTCTCCAGCTTAAACAAACACAGGCATGGAACCTTTTTAATGTAGCCTTTGTTTGTAATTATTAACTTTATTTCAGAGAACTATATAATTCCAGCTTTTGTGTTTTACTTAAATGTGCAATAAAACAGCTGGTTTCCTTAGTAACGTATACAGTACTCGAGGCACTTCTAAGAAGACGGCAGCGTAGATTGGACTACGCTGCAAAAACACTTAATCTTACCAAGTATTTTTGGTCTGGTTTCCAGTGAAAATATCTTAACTCACATGAAATAAGTCAAAACTAATATGCAAGTAACTTTTCAGCAAGATATAGGAGCTTGTTTTACGACTTACTATTGATGGATTATTTCACTTACAATAGGGAAAAGTTGTCTTGTTATAAGAGATATAATCTGCCAGTGGAGCCAGTACTTTTAAAAAAATCAATATTAATAAGTTACTGAATTAAAACAAGTTGGATTGAAAACTATAATGAATCTTCCCAAAGCATTTTTAAATCT
This sequence comes from Girardinus metallicus, assembly GCA_903067095.1. NCBI lineage: Eukaryota > Metazoa > Chordata > Actinopteri > Cyprinodontiformes > Poeciliidae > Girardinus > Girardinus metallicus. The sequence goes on along the minus strand of CAEGAE010032698.1, from coordinate 1,637 downwards.
GTCATCAAGAATAAAAAGTTGTCTGAAGGCGATAGAGACCAAACATAGAGACCAGTAAGTATATATCTCAAGAATCAATACTTTGCTCTGTGTATATTCTTCCTTTAGCCCACCTCACAGAGAAATGTAGAGGTTTATCTCATCAAAACTATGCTGATGAGACACAGACCTACATATCCCTGAAATCCTGCTAACTTTACAAAACTCACCACTCTACTACTTTAACGCCTAGCATCTTAATTTTGTCCTATCAGATTGTATTAAAACAGATTTGCTCATATTTTTATTAATATTCTTCAGTCCCGTTGGAAACAGTCAAAAATGTGTCCATCACGTTGGACAAACCTCAACTACGGCTGCAAGAATGTTTACAGACACTGATCTTGATTACATTGCCACGCTTCTTGTGTGCCTTTGCTTGTTGACACTCAGGATTTAGTACGAAATCGTTCTTCTGGTTCTATAAAGAAGTAAATAACATGCCTCCTTCTGACATCAGTGACCCATGAAGTCCATGTACTCCCTGGACTTCTGTGGTCTTCAGATCAAAGTCTTCTATAGTACCTGAGTCACGACTGAAAATATGTGGGATTGTCCTTTCTCTGTGCTGGATTCTCTGATTGTTGCTGTTTGGGTTTTTTTTTTTGTTTGTTTTATTTAGCTTCTGCTGCTTTGTTTTCAGTCTGCATTATTCAATTATTTGTTGCAGTTTGTTTAATTTATTTTAAGGACTTTTGTTTTGGATGTTGCTCTGGATGTAACGGTTTACTTACTACCTTTACTTTTCACATTATCCATCTGTTTTAACAGTTAAGTGTTTGGGACCCTTTGAAATGAAGGATACATTAAAGGGACTTTTTGTTCTGTTTTGTCAGAAAAAAATACAAAGAGTGAAGCTTCATAAGTGGAGCAGTCTGAGTCTTTGTGTCTCTCTTCAAATCAAGCCTCATTTCCATCAGCCAACTCCCAGGAGAAAGACATATTTTAAGATTTGCATGTGCGTAAGACGAGTTCTTCACACGTGAGCTCATTCACTGTTCTAAAAACACACACCCTCAAAGAGGACAAAAATCCAAATGACGCAAAACAGGATTATATCTGTGGCTATTTTTGACTCTCCTGGTTGTTTTTCCAGCCTTTCTTTCACCCTGCAAAAATATTTGCAAATTCCCAACCACTAGTATTCTAAACGGCACAGCATGATGGATGAAATGTTATGCATTAAAAGGACAAACAATTCTGAAAAACTGGTCTTAAAATAACCCTCAATATTTAAAATATGCAGTTGTTTTGACTTCCACAATGAAGATGTTACTTGACAATAGTGAAGTTAGTAGAAATCAGTATGTAGTGTGTTAATGATAATAAATACTTACTACTAGATTGAATGTAGAAGCAGCCTTTATTGTCCCGCAAAGTGGAAATTCAGGTGCAACAGCGGCATCAGGTATGAAGGTTCACACAAAGTTCTCAAAATGTTAAAAACATAATACAGAAAAAAAGACAATAACAACAATAGTGATGATACATTGAAGATCTGCTGTTGTTGTACCAACCATCTAGACCCCTCAGGTCTTCTGGTTCTGGTCTTCTCTGCATCCCCAGAACCAGAACCAAACGAGGAGAAGCAGCATTCA
>CAEGAE010032686.1:0-43242 GCA_903067095.1 Girardinus metallicus | reverse complement strand
AACCCACGCACGCACAGGGAGAACATGCAAACTCCGTGCAGAAAGACCCCGGGCCGGGAATCGAACCCAGAACCTTCTTGCTGCAAGGCAACAGCTCTACCAACTGCGCCACTGTGCAGCCCTAGCTTCCTTTCAGATCCACCAATTTAAGAGGGATTTACCATTTCACAATGTTGTTGGCGCCGAGGTTGTTGCTGTTCTCACGCAAAACCTTGATGCACAAATCTAGCAAAACAGACATGGACTTTTAGAGTACAACGTATCAAAAACATTTGTTTCCAACACGTCCCATTGCTGTAAGACAACGTTATAATTCGTGGTCATTGGAGGGAGTCCGTAACGAACGCAAATTATGGAGAAAGTTTTCTGGAATTTTCTGCGCTGCATCTCGCTCACCTTCGAGATACCTGGATCGGTAGGCGCACTCCGGAAAAATCCCTCTCAGGTAGGAGATGGAGGAGACGGCAATGGCCATCATCCTCTTGACAAAGACCAGAGAGTCCTGTTTGGTTTTTAAGTCGTTGATGAATAATCCGGACCACTTGAAAAGTGAAAAGATAAATAAATAAAAATGCCGTGGAGATAAAATACAGGTGCATCTCGGCAAATTAGAATATCAGCAACAAAAGTCACAAATTTCAACACTTCAGTTCTAAAAGTGAACATCAAATTATTATTTTTTTTTTCCTCACTGTCTTAAGTGAAGTCAGACCAAGCTTCTCTTTCAGGTCAGTTAGAATTACAGAAATAAGATTAGGTATTAAATATCCTGCTTTTGGTGTAGAATAATCTAGTGGAGGTTCAAAGAGTGTAGGTAATTGTAGTTTTTAAAGTGCAGCAGATTCAAGATGCTCAAGGTAGTGAAAAATTAGGTGTACTTGCCCTTTAGCTTCGATTTTATTTTTATTTTTTTACTTTCTGAGGAACTGGATAAGGGCTTGAATATATATTTCTGTGTCTACTGAATGTAAATAGTATATATAATTTCGTGTTCTCAAGTGAACCTTGACAAGCTAATAATGGGTGTATTCTCTATCTTATGAACAAATAACGACGTCAATTGCATTAGAAATGCCATTCACTAACGCATTTTGAGCATCTTTTCGGCGCTAGCTTTTATGGAGTGTGTTTCCAAACCTCAGCAGTTTCCTCTCCGTTTCCTCTCAGACGCATTTTCCCAGACGCCATTTTTACCCCTTCTTCTTGCGTTCAACCGTAGTTAGCCGAGTCACTTCCAACGGTCAAATTAGCTAGCGAAGACGCCGAATTAGCTAAAAAAATATATGTAAATAAATCCAAAAAGACAACGTTTTTCTTCTTGCGAAGTTAGTGTGATGTCTCGAGTTTTGAGTACTCTCTAAGAAGATATTTTGTAAATAAGTTAAGACTCTCGGAAACAAGAGCCCGCAGCTCCTCCAGTCAACTAACGATAAGATTTAATTAGCGAACAGTTTTCCCGCCCTAGACGGAAAAAAAGACACTGTATGATAAAATGGTCACGAATTCACATTTACCGTCGTAACGAATTTTTTTTTTTTTGAACTCGAGAGTGACGGGTTAATTTTAATTCCAAATAATAAAAAAAAATAAAATACAACTTAACATAGAGCAAAAATAATAGGTGAAAATTCTGAATTTACTGTAAAATCTTAACCTGCATTGTTCCAACAAGACAATTATGCAAGTCTTGAATGGATTAAGTCAACATTAAACGTCTGCAGTAGCCCTACCAAAGAAATATAAAATATTTTTTAACCCTAACCCCGTTAATGTTCATTAGAATTTGTCTTCCTAATCAATCCTGAGTAAATAGCAGAATACCAGTAATATTTCAAATATATATATATGCATGTGTTCATCCTTATATAAATAATTGCTTTTGATTCATCTTTACAAATTATTGTATACAGAGAAAATTCAAATGCCTGCTTAATTTTACAATTTATTTAAATTCGAGGGTTTTCAGAAATTGTCACACTGTCTTGTTGACGAACATGAAAACATCACCATATAAGTGAAATACATAATTTATTCAGGGTATAGAAAAACAAAAACAAACAAAAAAAAAAACCTAAACATTTTGAGCACAGATGGTCTTGCCTTTGCTCCACTGACAACATTTTTTGAGCTCTGTATGTACCACTAATGATCGACTGCTCAGTTACATGTCAAAAACTGACTACAGTATAAAATAGCTACCACGGCATAATTACTGTCCTTTGGTCCCAAGGCCACAGTTTACACACACATAATACACACACTATATGATGACGACGTAGCTCTGACTCAAAACGTTATTGGATGTGCTATCACAAAATGAAATCTGCTAGAGTAGGCGGCAGACTGTGGTCTTGAGTTTATTACTGCTTGGAGAAGAAATCTTTGCTTTTCTGCACGTCTGGTTTGATGGTGTCACTTCCTGGTTTCCAGCCAGCTGGACAGACTGAAGAGATAAAACAAGTAATGAGCCCAGGCGCATAGATTCAAAATAAAAGAGGTTCCAGAAAGGAAGCGCGTACGATTTCAAGGGAAAGTGGCAAAAACCGAAGCAACACACCAACCTTCTCCATGTTTGTCTGTGAACTGAAACGCTTGAACCAAACGCAAGGTCTCCTCAACGGAGCGTCCAACTGGGAGGTCGTTGATGGTGATTTGTCTCAGGATGCCCTTGTCATCAATGATGAACAGACCCCTAGAATACAGGAAATATATATGAATCTTATGAATTTTAGGATCAATTCACAACAAATAACAAATGCCACATCAGGTTCAATCAAACTGGTTCAAATCAAATCAGCCAAAGGTAAAGCAGACGAAACCTGGGAAGTCTATTCTGACCTTTAGCAATCGGAAAGCATTTTGAGACTGGTACGTCGAACAGAGGGCAAAACCCAACATCCACCCCACCTGTAGGCGATGCCTTCGTCCTCCTTCAGGACACCGTAGTCTGTGGAGATGGTGCGCCGCGTGTCAGACACAAGTGGGATCTTCATGGCACCCAGACCGCCCTGTTTACGCGGTGTGTTTGTCCTAGAAGACCACAAAACAAGAAATGGAAGCATTTTGACGCACTACACATAATCATCGAGAATGCAGAAACAGCAAAGGATTGTTGAATACCATGCAAAATGGGAGAAGTGAGAGTCCACGGAGGCAGCGATGACTTCGCAGCCAATCTTGCTGAACTCCTCGGCGGCATCGCTAAAAGCGATGATCTCGGTGGGACACACGAATGTGAAGTCCAGCGGGTAAAAGAAGAAAACGACATACTTTCCTGTGCAGAGGAAGTAAGACAACGAGATTATTTTTGTACCTCTAAGGGGAGGGGGAATCAATTCAAATCTTAATAGGCAGCATCTGTTAAAAAAAAATAAAATAAAAACCACTTCCTGCAGCGAAGGAAAGGTCTTACCTCTATAATCCGACAGCTTCAGGTCCTTGAACTGTCCATCGGGCATCACCGCTTTAGCTAAGAAGTCTGGAGCCAGCTTTCCAATCTTTGCGTTGCCTGCAGCCATCTTCAGTCAGACTGAGAAGGAAATGGCCGAGTGTCACACACATCCTCTCTGAAAACTTACAGCTGCCTAGTGTTTATTTTATAAAAGGAATGTCTAATACAAATATGAGCCCACTTGCTCAACTCAAGCAATAAAAAAAAAAAAAGTGTTTTGTTCACAATTTAAGTCTAAGAAATTGTTCACATAGCTACACTAATGTTTAATATTTTATTTCATTACATTTTTCAGGGCTCCTACACATTGTCAATACAGCTCCAGATGACAAATGGTCCAAGTTCTCAAAGACCTTTTTCAAAGAAATTTCAAATATTATTCAAAGATTTTTTTTTTTTGCTCATTTTCAACTATAAACAAAAGCTTACTGGATCATTTCACCGAGGTTAGACAGACTCTGTAAAGGATGGGTGGAGGAAATGCTGATATTACAAATCTACACATCCTGTTTCTCCCTCCGTATTTCTTCTACACGTGCAAAACAATTAAATTAAATTAAATCCCAAACTTTTCTGCTTGTTGAACACGACCGACAGTTGGGTTGCAAGATGTGCTTTTGCCAGCAATTCTCACACCTGACTTTAGGTACGTTACTACATTTCCCTTTGGGGTTAGCGAAGTACTTTTGAATTTGAATTCAGTTTAATGTGTGAAGGATACCAACAGATTTGAGAAATCTAAATGTATATTGACTCAATTATATTGCTGAGCAACAAATCTGATCATTCGCTGAGAGCTAAAAGCCGCAGACAAGGTAATTGTGCATCATTATCTTACAATAAATTACTCAGGCTATTATACGCACTCAGCACAGAAAGCAGCAGTCAGTTGGGATCTTTCGAAACATAACCCATGACCACTTCTACTCTTGTTTCACAGGTGTTTCCGTGTATGCAAGCTTATTTATTTTTTTCCCATCGTGCTTTCGTCGACGAGCGCGTGGCGCTTATGAAAAATTATTCTTTACGGACCGGAATGTAAGTATTTACCTGGTTAACAGAAGTACATTCAAAAATGACTAGAAAAAAAACCCGATTTCAGATGCATCCATCAATGTCGGACATAAAATACAGGTTAAGCTAACTCTTGTCACACTGGATTTACAGACGACCGTCCCGTTTTGTGACTTAAAAAAGAGAAGAAGAAGAAAAAAACACTTGTTGAATGCTTCAAAAACGCGAATGAGAACTCCCTGACCTTTAAGCCCCGCGAATTGTAAACTTTAAACAAAAGAAAAAAAAACTACTCCAAAACAATACATATATAATAGAGAAAAGTTGTCATTTTATTTATTTATTTATTTATTTATTTAAACACCTACCTTTTGTAAAATTTCACCTCACATCCACAGCCGTACAGAGTGCAACGGCTGGCCGTGTCGACTGGATTTATATACCTTCACCAAAATCTCGCGATACTCTCACCAAACAACGCGACGCATCTCCTCAGTTCACCGCTCCAGTCCTGACCACGCCACAACGTAGCATGACTTTGCACTTTCCGAACCTCCCCCTTTCTGGGAATGTAAGTTACTAGAGGGAAAACGTCGAGGAAACCTTCAGAGGAAGTGTTAAATAACCGTTTTATGCAGTTTGTCCATTCTTACGAGTCACTTTCGAAAATATTTTTATTGACATAATGTATTATTTATCCAAAACATAAGATACATTTTTTTCGAGGTTCATTCTTCCGCAAAGGAACCAGGAAAAGGTCTTTGGGTCAAGGTTGATTGCCATGTGACTCAACCCAATTCTATTTGTAGAGTACATCCTTATCACCATGAACAAGCAATAAAAATAGTCTGCAATTTATGGTGTATTCTTTCATTGAATTACCTTCAAAATCTGCATTTCATACAAAAGGTCTTGTCTGAGTTCACAAAGCGGCCATGTTGTATATAAGACAAAAACTAAGCTATTTAACACAGAGTAACAGAGTATGTTTAGGCCTGTCAAAGTAAGGCCCAAGAACCTACTAGCACCGTAACTGTCAAGCATAATGTTGGTAGCATCATGCTGTGGAGCTGCTTCACAAGCTCTAGTCCAGGTGCATTGTAGATTGACCAATGACTAACTCGAGATGTTTTTGTAATAGTAAATAATATGTGTGCTCAAATTGTGTTGTTTTTTAAGTCCCTTTTTTCAAGTATCACCTCTTAAGTTGAGAAAAAGAGAATAATGGGGTTCGCATATTTAAGAGAGACTTTTTCATTTTGTGTGACACATAATTCTGCAATTAAAATGTTTCAAAAAGGAAGACGAAAGTTAAACGTAAAATAGATTACGGAATTCATTTTGCATCAAAACAGGTAATATGAATGCCTATTAGATAACTAATTGCCAAATCCAAAACCATTATTGCCTATTATCATCTTATATATATTAGGCTATATTACATACATACATGAAATATGTGTTCGGAAGAGTCAAAGTTCAACTTTTTATCCTTAGAATCTGCTCCAGCTGTTAAACATGAAAAAAAAATTACTTAGATGAAACTTCCTCCTTTCTTTAGACTCGTATTGCAACATCGTGTACGTTTAATCAGTTCGCTTCAAAAGGGATTTGTCTTTCTCGTTTCCTCTTCACATGCCGCTGCTTTGTTTACTCAGTGAATAACTAGAGGGACGCCAAATGCACATCTTTGTCTGCACACTTTTCACAATGGAGGCAGTTTCTGGTGGTTAGTGAAAACGGAAGTAAAACTTACAACTGGCTGTCTGGTTATGACATATGTAGCATCAATTTCATTATTTGGCTTAGTAAGATATTAACCTGGTTTCAAACTGTTTGTCAAATAGGTGTGGATTTTATAAAACCCTGGATAAAAACATGAGCAAAAATCCTGCTGACATATGTTTGAGAGCTATGCTTCTTAACCAATATTGTATATAACAGGATTACAAAAGTGGAACCTCAGAGGTGTTGGATATTGCACTGTATTTAACGTAATCTCTAGTGATTTAATAGTATGCAATTGAAGATTTTGCCAAATCATTTTATAAACCGCAAACTAAACCGACTATTTACATTCTTCTGCATGTTTCTTCTGTCCCCTACATGGCTTTGGGCAAACCTCACCTTATGACCTTTTAATGACGGCTTTCTTCTTGCCACTGAACTGACGTTAAGGCTTAAGGAACTCAATTACACTTGAAGAGGAAGAAAACATATATATTTTTTAAAAGGCAGAAATTCATAACAAAATTGTTTTTTGTAGTTTTGACTCATATCAATATGTTTTACCTAAGGAAACAGGAGTTTTTCAAAGCTTAAGCAGCCTCCTCGACTTCCTCCATCGTCTCTTGTCACCGTTTAAATTTGCACACCGTTGCCATAGGAGACATCTCATCAAGGGCCAGATAAGAGGGGCGCGCAGGGGGTGGGGGAGCCACATAATAACCTCCTTTTAGATGCACCATTGTAGGCTCAGGATCAAACACTGTCCTGTGTTCATCTCCCATCTCACAATATCCCCGCAATTAGTGAAAACGCTCAACAGCTGATTCTGAAGCTGCTGGATGTTTGAAGGGCCCCTCAGGTGCCCATTGTCTTGGTTTCAATGAACCCTGAGGAATAACAACAAAGTTGCACCAGAGATACGATGGGAAACTGTAAAACTGCGATGAGTCTCTTCCACCAGACGTAAACACAGTGATGACAGCAATATCACTACTATGTAGCTGTGATGCGTTATTCTTCACCAGCAAAAGATTTGCAGTCATATAAAAATTAGAACAAGTGTTCAGTTTTTTACTAAGAAATATAACCAACAAAACAACATCTTGTAAAGGGGCAGTATCATGTATTCCCAAGGCCATTTTATAGCACAATCAAGTAAATACATTACCTTCATTTGTTATAAAAAATGCTATCAAATATGACTTTAAAAATTTTGACTTCGCAATGTAACGCCTTGAAATCAGGCTTCTGTCTCTTTAAAATCTCCTGCTCTTTCTGAAACTCCGCCTTCAGCAAGTCAGCACAACATGGCTCCACTATTAGCCCTGTAACAGTATTTTTCCAGCATTTCACTGCAGTTCCACAGGGTATTTGCTAATTTCTGCTGACTAGTCTGAAGGAGTTGAGTGGGCGGAGTTGTGGGGAAGAGTTGCTCTGTGAGGCGGAAGCTTGGAAACTGCAGCAGAGAGAAGAAGGTGGCTCTAGGTCCAGCCAAGCGTTTTGAGCAGCAGAATGGCTGCCATGGGAGGTTAAAGGATTCTCAGCCTCTGGCAGTGCTTGGTAGATTCTCTGCTATGTTTTGGGTCATTGTCATGTTTCTGAGCCCAGCTGTGCTTCTAGTTTATTGTATTATTTTCATTTGTTTTACAGATGGTTTCACGTTTTGCTCAAGCACTCTCTGGAACATAGAACTCATGTTGGATTCTACGGCAGCGAGTTGTCAAAGAATCCCTAAACCAGGATACTTACAGCTGTGATTCACTGTTTGTTTGTTGTTTGATTTCTCTCCTCTATTCTAGGGTACAAATAAATCAGCTTGAGACTCATCTATCTAAAGGACGTTGCTCCAGAACTCTTGGCCTTTGTCTACATTCTTTGTGCCAAACCTAGGTCTGACTTTCATGTTTTCTTGGACAGCGAATTGTCCAGTCCCTTTCTAGTTGTACTGCCAGGCACTTTAGATCAACAGTAACAAGAGCCTGTTTTAGGTCCTGTGATGATATTTCTCGAAGTTTTCCTTCGGCATATCGCGTTCCACTTCCAGGGTGAACTTGGCTGTACAACCAGACCTGGGCTTGTTGGCAGCTATTTGAAATGTCCTTCACATTAAGATTATTTTCAGAACAACATAAAGTCTCCTTTTGAATTGTTTAGCTCTGCAGCCAGCCACAACCTTCTACCACTGCCATCTTCCTGAAGCTCTCACCATCTTTTTTGAGCACACCGTGGCACCACAGTGCTCTGAGGCTAATGGCCCAAACCAAGATGGGTCCTTGATGAGCTGTTTGGTCTGGGGTTTGAATGTTCTCTCTGTGACTACAGAAGGTTGTCTCTGGGTACTCCGGTTTTCTGTAACAGTCCGAAAACAATTTGGTTGTTTGAAATTTCTAAATATAAATAACAACTTAAAAATGAATGATTCTTTATTGTCGAGCGTGTCTGTGTTTCCCTGTGATGGTCTGTTGACCTGTCCAAGCTGTATCATGCCCATGCCATGGCAAATTGGAGAGACACGCCGGTGACCTTGCGACCTTTAAAAGTATCATGTGGGGATGGAATAACAAATGGATGGATTATTTCACAATATATCCAGATGTGCAATATAATACATCTTTGTTCCTTCAGAGGACAGACTGATGAGTGAGAGAGGCCAGGCTGAGACTTGTTCTGACGAGGAGGAGGCAAGAAAATCAGCAGGAGAAACTCAGAGGGGAGCTGTCAGTCACAGCAGGGTACGACAACAACATGCAGAGCAGAAACACAAACAGGCACCTGCTAATAATACAGCAGAAGCACAGATATACACACGTAGATGCGGCACCGCTTCCTCTTTTGTTTGTTCGCTTAATAAATCTAGACAGGTTTCATAAATCTACAACTGTTTTATACAAACTTTAGGTCATACATGAAGTTAAATCTGTTGGATCCTGGTTTTAGTTGGTCTTTAGGTATACTGGCTTCTTATGCATAAGGATACTTAATATTACATTTAAAAAAAGCTTGCAGTGTAAAAAAAAGCAATAGAGGTCCTCTATAGATGTTTGTTTTTAAGAACAGGGCAATATCTGAATATTTTTAGTTTATTAAAACATAATCACATGACCTGATAAGAACCTGATCTACATAATTTACACTTAAGATCTTTAAAGCAGAGGTCAATATTGATTTTATTCGACTTGCCATATAAGATAGACATTTTGAATGTTCTTTTACCTTCGATAATTTAAGGCTTATTGCTTTTTCAGGTTCAGTTTTTGCAATAATGAACATTCATAAAATGATCATATCACCTCCTCACAGGATGCTGCCCTGGGCTGGCATATTATTCTATATCACAACTCCTAACTGGTTCCCTTTTGTATTTGGTAACCAACAGCATTTACTTTGTGGTGCATTTGTTCACACAAGGCATTTCCCCCCAATTTTGCCCTTAAACTCCAATCGTTTTATACTCTTTCTTGTATTTCAAGAAATTCTCATAAGACTCATCTGTGAACACCGCCGTTTTAGATTAAATGAAACATATGAAAGAGCTTCCTTTTAATCAAGCGGCCGATGAAAAATAAAAACACAATACACTGTGTTTCAGAACAAATGTGTCTGTACCTTTAAGAATTCTCCCGCGTTTGTCTACGACTCCGGAAGGAGCGAGCCCATTTCGCGCTAAATTGAAACAACAGAGCAGTTCAGCAGTCCACGCGAGGAGCGACTCACACATCACATCTCCTGAACCTCTCGCTGCCAGTGTTACTCTTCAACAAGGTCTGCTGTTTCTTAGCACTCTTCATAATCTTATTTAACTTTACCAGCGTAAATATGCAACTTATTATTTTATTGCAAGAAAAAAATAAAAAAATATATATATATATTTTTTTGAGACTTTACTCCATCTTCAGTCTCAATGCTGTGTGTCAATTTTTTTTCTATTTTTTTTTTTCTTAAACTCAAGTGACCACTTGCTTTGGTTTCTCTGTCCAGTGAAGCCAAGATGGAGGAGGCCAATAAGCTCGTCGGGACTGGCAAGAAGTACCTGGTGACGGGGAAGGTGGTGGAGGCAGTGAGCGCCCTGCAGGAGGCCTGCGGGATGCTGTGAGTCCACCGGCGGCAGACAAAAAGACTCTCTCAATTAGTATCTTATTTATATGTATCTTTAGAAAAGTTGCAAATAGTTTCTTCATTTTGTGTTGTAAAATTTTGTGTATCGAAAAATTGTCTATTTATTTATGTATTTCTAACAGGCTATTTTTTGGTTGTCTAAAATTTTGGAGTTCTTTGTGCCAGTTTCCTTCGGGTGTCCTGCGTTATCCTAATAATAGAAATGAGTTAATGCGGCCCAAACCGTGTTGTCCGCAGTTGGCTTTCACGACTGTTTCCATGGTTGCTGTTAATTACACATTACAGTGGAAATTGTCACATATAAACGTTCTCAAAGAAAATGTTTGGTCCCCATTTTTCCAAAAGCCACCTTTTCCTCACCGTCTCTTAGAAATGCAGCGTTAAGGCTAAAAAGTGAGGCACAACCTCGAGGTCTGACCTCAGCAAAAAAAAGAAACAAATTTAAATTTATTCGGAACTTTTCAGTCAAAACTGCGTTTTAAAGGGACAAGCAAACAATTGAGTTTCGAAATGCTTGGAGCAAAAGCGTGTAGAAACCCTGATTCAGTCTCAATGCTGTGTGTCAAACAAATTGGTCCAATTTTGTCACCAGGAAAATACAATCATTCAAATGATAACCCAACTGGGAACTGGAGCTGTATATGTAAGCTTACGATGGCCAAACATTTGACAGTAGCCAATCTATGGCAGAACACAGGCTGGACTCACCGCCTGTACAAAATTAAAAAACACCTTGGGGTCCTTCCAACTGCAATAAAATATATTGCTGTATATTTCAATGCAGTTACATGTCCATTCTGTGCAATATCTCCATTAACAACAGGATTAGTCACTTTTCACGTATGGCCTTTGTACAAAAGAACATGTGTATTTTTTAAAATTTTCTGATTTTTTGTTTTTTATTTAATTTTATGTTATCCGGTAAAATGAAATTAATTAAATTTTATTTACTAACAGGGGAAAAAAATGTTCTCCAAACGTTTTGCAGAAGTACATTTTGAAACGGAATATTTTGGTGCGAGTAATCAGACGGCTGATGTGTAACTTGCTGATTAATGCTGACGGGAGACAAAAAAAAAAAAATTTTCAGAGCTAAGGAGTTCGGAGACACGGCGGATGAGTGCGGGGAGGCGTTCTACTGGTGTGGGAAAGCTCTGCTGGATTTGGCACGGTGGGTTTAAAAACAAACTAGCTTGAACTGTGGCAGTAGTTTATTAAAGCGCTGCTGGACGGCGCTTTGAGTCTGCGGATGTGAACGACGGGATGTGATTACAGGATGGAGAACTCTGTCCTGGGGAACGCTCTGGAAGGAGTCCCAGAGGAGGAGGAGGAAGAGGAGCAAGATGAGGAAAAGCCCAAAGACTCCAACGTCGAGAGCGTAGGGAACGTTGACGGTGAGGGGGCGGGGCCAACTACTTCAAATCCCACTGGGGTCTGGCTTTAACGCTTAACGCTCCTCTATCGCGTTGTTAGAAAAGTCCAGAGACGAGCTGAGGGTTCAGGTGTACGATGCCATGGCGGAGAAGAAAACCAACGACTCTGACAAGCAGAGCGAGGCGACGGAGGAGAGCAAGACTGAAGGCTTGGAGGCTACCCCAGAGAAGAAGAAGGAGGAGGAGGAGGGAGAGGAAGAGGATGAATCACCTGCTGAGGAGAAGGAGGGAGAATCTGAAGCAGCTGCTGAACAGGAAGAAGCTACAGATAAGCCGGAAGGAGCTGGAGGTAAATGTTTGATTTATCCAGACTGTAGAGATGTTTCTGTTACAAATGGGCACAAAACTTTGCAGATGTCAACGTTGGCAGAAACGGGATGCAATTCTACCGAAAGAACGCCTCAGCATTCTGAGAAAAGAGTTGTTTTATTTTGATTCTCAGAAAATTGCTACTTATTTCTCCTAATATGTCCGAATTCTTGTAATATTATGACTTTATTCTCGTAATTTAAAAATGAAAAGAATCTTAGCCTAACCCTGCAGAGTTGTCCTGAGTTCAAACTCCGGAAAAATAAATAGCTGTCAAACAAGATGGCCGCCTTTGGCGTGGCGACATCACTCTGACCTACGGAAGCCCGAGGAGTTGATAGTTGAGAGGGGAAAAAACAAAATTGACTTTCTTGTTGTTGTTTTTTTGTTTGTTTTTCTTTACAAAAATTAAATCTTCAAAAACCAGAAATTCAATTAATTGATCAAATTAATTCCTTGTAGTTTAATTTCTACAGTAAAGCATCAGTAGCTGCATTTCCACTACAAGTGTGCTCAGAACTTTGCCGACATTCTGCAAATGTTGGGGACCCCCCTCCCCCCGCACTGCAATTTCAGAATTGCAGTGTGATAAGTCTGTAAACAATCCGGGTCACTTCCTGTCATCTTCTTCATTTCCACCACTTGCAAATGTAACTCGCACGAAAAAAAGTGTTTCAACAAAGCAAATCGATTTCCACAATTCCAATTTGTGCAATTTTACGCTTAACGGAAACGAGTGGTTCAGCTGGGTGCCCTCATAGCCACACCTTCCCTCTGTAGGCGACGAAGACGAAGAGACGGAGGCTGAAGCGGAGGAGCTCGGTGAAGGGGAGCCTGCTGCTGACAAGGTACTGACTGCGCGCTCGCCTTCAGACGGAAAGCGTGACGTCGGCTCATTGTGCCGTGACCTTCCTCCAGGACAGTGAAGACGAGGAGGTGGGGAACCTGCAGCTGGCCTGGGAGATGCTGGAAGTGGCTAAAGTGATCTACAGGAGGTAGATCTGCAGCGAAGCCTGCCGGATCCAGACGTCTGCTGGGATCTGACCTCATGTTTCCGTTTGACTCAGGAAGGAGGAGAAGGACGACCAGCTGATGGCGGCACAGACATACCTGAAGCTGGGAGAGGTTTCTGTCGAGTCGGGTACAGAGCTTAGCAAAAACACTCACTTTTTCAACACGTCGTTCCATTTTTGGGGCATTGTTTGCTCGGAGGCCATATTGTCACTTTTCTAAAATAATGGCCTGGGCCAATTTTTTTTTATTTATTTATTTATGTTTTTTTTTTTTAGGCTTGGGCCATTATTTCAGGAAGGTGACAATGTGTAACTAAGAGGAAAATTATATATGTAAGGGGGCCACAAATTTTTTATTTTGTCGTTTGGGGCCCTTAGACGGATTTTGTGTGGCCGCCGACTGCAGTTCCATAAAGACATAAATCCAGCCTGTTTATTTAAATGTTCTCCTTAAATCAAGCCATAATCATAAAATCGATTCCAGGGCCACACATGGCCCCCCGGGGCCACACTCTGGACACCCCTGTTTTAAGACGTTTGTTCTTGGATGATGACCTGTGATATTGCTGCTCATATTTAATCTGCACGTCAGGAAATTACAACCAGGCACTCGAGGACTTCCAGGAGTGTCTGAAGCTCCAGCTGAAGCACCTGGACCCGGACAGCCGCCTGCTGGCAGAGACCCACTACCAGCTGGGGGTCACCCACAGCCTGAACCTCCAGTACGCCCCGGCCATCCAGGCCCTGAGTAACTCCATCTCGGTCATCAAGAACAGGCTGGGTGAGGCGCCCGGCACCACAGCAGATCACCACGCGGAGAGCTGACCTTTTAGCCTCATGCTGTTGACCTTTCAGGGAAACTGCAGGAGATGATGGACAAAGCCGAGGGTCCAGAAGCCCTGGAAGAGGAGAGGAAGGAGCTGGAGGAGCTGAGGGCTCTGCTCCCAGAGATCGAGGAGAAGGTGGAGGACGCCACCGAAGGGATGAAGAGCAGCGCTGAGGCGGCTCAGGTGAGCTGGGGATGATCGAACTGCTTATTCTGGGTTTTTCTGTTTAGTACAGGCCGTCTGCATCCGTAGTCTTAAATTTGTGTATCTAAAATTACATTAAGTTCACGAAAAAGAGTTAGCCTTACATACCTTAATCACAGGTTATTTATTTAACCTTATATTCTATGTAGCCTGCTCTTTTTTTTTTTTTCTTGAGGATTTCACGGTTATGCAAAACTTTGATTGGCACGCAGACGTCAACATTGCGTTCTGTGATTAGAGGCAGTTGTGGCTACCGCTAACACGCCACTAATACACAATCGAAGACTAGCTAGCGTGAAGCTGGCCAGCTTTTGTACATCTATCATGGGTAAGTGCAAATTTCTAACCAGTTGGCTGGATGACGTTTCCTTGCCATTGGCTCACTCCTCAGGCCAACCCAGACGGTTTATTTGCGATTTTTCTTTTTACACATTTCCGTAGCTACACCTATTTTAAATTCTGTTCCAAGTCTTTGAGTTGGGGAAACCCTGCAGAAGTTCTTTCAAAGGAAGAAATAACCTACCAAGATGTTGCTTATAGTCTGAATACTTGATTATTTGGACCAATCCTTAGATACACAATTCTCATGTTTGCATTCTTATTGCTGACAGATGCTCCACAGTTCCAGTTCTGAGTTTTATTTTTTTTTCCCTTTGTTTGCTTTGTTCCCATCTGTAGGATGGAGCCTCCAGTTCCTCTGCTTTGCCCGATTCTACCGTCAGCCCTGCTGACTCTTCGTCCAGTCCAGCAGTAAGTCTGCCCCTGAAATAACAGGGGTTACATGGATGAAACATTCACACAAGTTATTTGAAGCTTCTGATTTCTTAAACACTCACTTCCTGACACTGCGAGAAGGTCCGACGTAGGCCAGGCATCAAAAGCCCAAACAAAATACAGAGGGGCTTCCTGAAAGGACTAAAACTCTCTCCATCGGTGAAACGTTGTGGAATGTCCCCTAGACGGCCAGCAGGGGGAGTGTTGTGATCTAACTTTAACTTGAACTAGTTCTGGTTCATTTCTCATTTGTCAGAAGCAAAGTTAAAGATTTTGGTTGCGTCTCTAACCACCTGAATGTTGTTTTTCCTAATGGCTTTTTGTCTCATTTTCCAACCAGCTGCAAAGCACTAACAGCACCAGTGAACATCCCTCCGCAGTCCCAGTGTCCGATATCTCCCACCTGGTCAGAAAGAAGGTGAGCTCTCAGAGATTTGACGGTGAGCCTGGTGTGGGCTGAGGATCTCGCCTTCCTTTAAAGTAACGTTTTAAAGGAATCCGAACGTCCAGATAGAACTAGAACAGGAATTCTGGGTTACTTCAAGGAATAATGCAAATTCAAACAAGTTGATGATGGATTCTGGTACTTTTTGTAAACCTCTTACTGCCTACATTTGTTCTTTTTAAAAAGCATTTTCTTGCTGTCAGGTGGATGCTAAATTAAGCAAACTAACAAGCACAATATGTAAAATGTCGAAATGGGCTCTTTCTTGTATGTGTAGAATATGCATCAATTGGCATTAGTGGGACCCATGTGTCGTTTTGGCTATATTACATTAGTTTGTGATCTCCAGCAATAGGCTACACCAGCGTTTCCCAACCCTGGGCCTCGAGGCACACTGCCCTGCATGTTTTACATATTTCTCTGCCTCAATACGCCTGATTCAGCAAACGCTTGTCAGTTGAAATCACCTGTGCTAAAGCAAGGTAACACCTTGCTTTAGCACAGGTGACACGCAGGGCAGTGAGCCTCGAGGACCAGGGTTGGGGAAACGCTGGGATACACAATGTATCCCACAGACCTACTGAAGTCTGTGACCGATTGGCGATAGCCCTGTAGATTTGGTTCGTTTGGGACCAAAATTGCAACATTTGTTAATTATTTTTTTTTATTTCTTTTTTTGCACTGGTGTGTTTCTCTTTCAAACTGCACTGTGTCAAATGCACTAAGAACATCTGAAGGAAACAACACAAAAATCCAAGAAGACGACACCCGAGTGCAACTTGGTGTTTCACAAACTTTAAACAAATGAAGTGGTGTCAAATTCAGGATTTCTGTTTTTGTCTTTGGTAAAAGACCACAAGCCATTTATCCCATCAGCTCTAGACTTGTGTTTGTTTCGGTTGTATTTACCCAGAATGCCCTGTGCTATGGTGGCCTATTTTATTTATTTTTTTCTGCGCTTCCTTTCAGAGGAAACCAGAAAGTCCCGTAAAGGAAGCTGAAGTGAAGAGGGTGAAGCAGGACGACGACCAGGAGCCCCACACCAGCGGGATCCATAAAGCCAACGGAGATTCCGCCGAACACGCCAAAAACATGGAGGTGGCAAAGTGACGCGTCTTTAGGCCTCCTTCCACTTTCCTTGACGCTCACTGTCCTAGAATATGAAGTACACTCGGCTCAGGGGACGCACCTCTGAAGTTCAGAACTCCGATGTTCAGGTTTGGCTACATGAAGACCACGACCACAGAACCTGGAGCCTCCTCACTTGTGTTTTAAGTCAGTGAAGCCAGACTGGTTCACATTCTCCTGGACAAGCTCTCACACCGGGTTGCTGCTCTTGTAAATATGTTGTTTTTCTAAACCTTTTTGTAACCTGTAAAGTTAATAAAGACTGTTTGATGAACTTTCTTGCTAATGATCTGATTTGACTCGGGTGCGTTGAAACAAATGTCTGCTTCAACAGACATGACACCTCCCACGTTAAAGATAAAAGTGTCGAATGAACTTGAATTCATGCTGGTTCTTTTACTAATTCTAATAGCATTTTAGGCTGTAATGGGCAATAAAATGCTAGTTGTAGCCATTTATTGCTATAATTAGTTATTGCTAATTACAGCTTTATATTGCTATAACAAGCAATAAAAGGGGAGCTATTAAACATAATGCAATGTTTTTGTGTGCGTGATTTTCTTCAGGTTATCTCTCACACCTGAGGCTTTTGAACGTTCTCGTTGACCGGCTCGCGCGCGCTTTGGTTCCGTACTCTCCGGAAATGGACCCACGTAGTTCCGAATAACGTAGTTAGAGTGAAAATCAAATTCAGAGGTTCAAAACCAGGCGTCGCGAAGCCACATGTTTGGCTCGCGCCTGGTTCAAATCGTTAATTACACACCTAGCCTAGCTTTGTGGTGTACGTCGCTTCCAGTAGTCTGGGCTTTCTCCCCTTGGCTCGGATTGTCTCCAGTGGACTTTTAACCGGGCCAATCAGCGAACAGAAAAAGTAGCAAACAATGACGTTGATTTTCTGCGCTGTTTTTAGAATTGTAGTCTGCTTGTAGTTTTAGCAATGACTGCAGATTAAATGAACCAAGCCAATTAACGTCTGAGGCCTTCACAGAACAACTGGAATAAGATTCAACAAAACACTTTCCCTTTATTAAGTAGGTGGATTTTATTATAGGCTTCAAAGTAGAAGGGGTTGAATATGCAGACCTGTTTTTTTTTTTTCTGTTTGTAAAAACATGAAAATCATCCCCTAACATTTCATAATTATTGCACCACTTGGTGTTGGGTCTGCTAAAGCACAGTGAAATGCATTGAACCCTAAGGTGAATTAACATTTTTGTTCTACTGACACAACCTGAGTAATTAAAAGGGGCCAAAAATAGCAGGATTAGAGTTTAGATTTATGGCCTGAGCTGAACCCATCAGGCAAGAAACGATTTGCTAGATGTTTTGGCTCAGGCTTCTGGGGAACGTTTAACAAGCCTACAATACATCCAGTACAGACAAGCCAAAAGGGAACGTGCGACATAAAGTAAAAACAGCACTGCCCTGCTCTTATCACGCATCCCGAAAGATACGCACTTGACTCGCCCTGCGGTGGCAACAAAATGGAGCTGGAAGACGTAAAACAAAAGCTAAAAACGTGAGAAGTTACACTGCTTACACAAATTATGGTCTACAAATAAAAGCAAAAAGGTCTTAGTTAAACTATCAGGTTTACTTTGGACTTGGGCTTATAGTTCAAGTTAATTAGTTGGGATGGATCAATGCTAATGGGCTAGTGTTGGATTTATAAGGCCCGATCTAAACTCCAGCTAAGATCACCTAAACTTATAACCATAATGTGAGCTAAAAATGAGCTCAATTACCTACAACAATCAGTCTGGAGCCTTTCAGACCGGACAGGACGAGTCTCTGACAACACAAAGTTAGCTGGAAAAATGTAAACAGAACTCCAGCAACAAAACCCAACCTATTTTAAATGAGAGTCAACATTAAAATGACAGAAAAAACAAAATATATTACAGACTTGTTTTTGTACATTTCAGTACCCTTCCTAAAGTTTCCAACCTATAGAACACATTAGCTCTAGTGTCTTCTTGGAGCACTTTTATTTCGTAGAAAGGCATTAAAGAAAGCGAAAACATTTCATTCTGCAAAGTTGAGCTAAAAACAACCCTGTAGTCTCATAACAACAACCAAAAATAAAAAAAAAGGCAGCGTTTCATTTACTTTCCTTTTACAACTGGCCTAAACAAAGTAAAGAGCTTTGGAGGATGAAACACCACAGTAGTCAAGATTCATAGTGAAACACATCAGCTTGTCAGGAACCAATTTTTATTAATGTCATTATTAATGTGTCATCAGCATCATCAATGAAATGAGTTAGTCTGTTTAAAGCAGAATCAAGTGTGCATTCATTGCCCTTCTTTTCTTGATGAACACTTCAGTTCAACAAAGCGAGGAAGAAAAAGGAAGAGGGTGAGGAGAGGGAGGGTCAGAGGTCAAAGGACTGCAGTGAAGGAGGAAACGCAGGGAAAACGACGTCTGGCAGAGCAGGAATCTTCCCCTTCACTGGGATATGATTGGTTTTTCCCTTGTGCAAGAATGACGAAACAAACAAAACAACAACAAAAAAAAAAAAAAAAAAAAAAAAAAAGAAAAAAATTCAGAAATTTCAAAACGGTGCTCTAAAAAGAAAAGATGAGACAGGAAGAGGGGGGTTTGCTTGCTGGGATGTGGTGTTGGCTGTTTTTGTTGGATGTTTTGTTCCGTAAAGCCGTGTTAGGATCTGGTGCAGTCGTCATCGTCCGAGGTCTGGCTGCTGCTACTGGTTTCGGACTCGGAGCCCTCCTCCACGTGCGCCTCCGCCACACTCCTCCAGGGGGTGAAGTGGAGGGTCACGCCCCGCGTCCTGGGGAGAACCCCGTTTCTCTGCATGCCGTTCTTCTTCAGCTGGCAGAAAGAAAAGCCCCCCCACACACACAAATGAAGTCGATTAGCACGGTTCGCCACAGGAAAACTCAAGCATTTTCAAGGAAAGTTTTCATGCTTTTCCAGCACCACACTTTGTTGACAACACTGGTCAACAGCCAAAACAATTGTCTGGGGTTTTTCAACTGTTTTAGGGTCATTTTGATGAGGTGAATCACATTGGTTTTGCTCAATCAGGTCAACTTTCTGAAATATGGAACAACATGAGCGTCAAAATGCGCAACCTGTTCTGACACCCGGATCAGTTTCCTGAGAATCTGGACCAATGAGTGACGAGCAGGCGGAGAGTTTCCACCAGGACAGGAAAGAGACGGAGAATTTTACACAACGAAGACGTGATGCTCAATTTACCCTGCTCAGTGTTTACGATTCAGTTTTACAGAAATCCTAGTTTGTAACATTTTATTTATATACTCTGTCAGGAAACAACTTTTTTTCTCCCAAAACTTTGTCGGATGAAGAGTTAATAGAAATGAACTGACGATGTCACTAAAATGTCATCGATTTTGTCAGAAGGTCGGAGATTTAGGATAAAAACCTGACCTCACTGAGAAAAATGGATGTGATTTTTGGATTCAACGGCGCCACATAATCCTAACTCAGTTGAAAAACCAGAGAAAAGTTCCAAAAAATATTTTTTTTGTAACCAAGTGTAATAAATACAAGTGAACTTAAAAAAAAAAAAAAAAGATACAGCTTCAGCTCACCATATACACAATGGAGTATTAGGGCCACGCTAAGAATATAAATATATATATATATATTTTTTTTAAATAAAATTAGTAAAACAGAATCATAATATTATGAGAATAAAGTCATGACATTACGAGAATAAAAAGTCAATATTACAATTTTATTCTCGTAATATCTGAACTTTATTCTCATAATGCTACAACTTCATTCCACAATATCATGACTGTTCTTGTAATACAACTTTATTTTTGTAATGGGACTTTAACCTCATCATTTTTTTGTCATATTTTTTCTTAGTATGACTAATACTAGCTACTCTTACTATGGTTAGTCTGAGGAAAACAATCAGGAAATTCAGTTATTATCTCAAGACGTCTATCGGGGGGAAAAAGCATGTACGCAAAATGTCCACTCTTGGCTCCCGTATTAATCCAACGTTAATTCCACTTTATTACAAAACTGTACAGTTTCGACATCAAGCCCTTTCAAGGACTTCGTACAGAAATCAAGCACTTTCCAAGGATTTTCTGCCCCCGTATGAACCCCGAATGAGGAAAGCGGAACCGTTTCTGATCGCATTTCCTTTTCCCCCCAGTCCTCACCTGTTCTGTTTTAGTTTGGAACTCTCTCAGTTCATCTTCTGTCAGAGGGAGGAAGTTGTCGTCGTTTTCCGGGTACTCCTGCCAGCCCATGGCCTTCAGCAACCTGCACCGATCCCCAACGTCAGTTGGCTGCGCCCAGAATGTGTGCGACTCAGATCCGGCTGGCCGGTTTTGCTCACCTGTGCTCTGCCTCCAGGGAGCTGGACAGGTGTTCGGTGTCCGAGTCGCTGAGGGAGTAGGACAGGCCGTTCTCGTGGCACACCTCCTCGCTGTACGCTTTGGGCTCTGGGGTGCTGCTCTCGCCCTGAGGAGACGAACAAAGCAAACAAACAAACGCATAAAACAACATGTTAACAAAGAGAAAAAAAAAAAAAAAACAAAAAAAAAAAAACACAAATTTGTTGCAAACTTGGGCCCCAACCAGGTCTGTCGCCATAAACAATATATCAATTAATCGCATGATAAATTCAAATTAGCGACCTCATTTTAATTTAGCGGCTGTATCGTTTTTTTCCTACCTTTTTTTCTTTCTATTGTTGACACTGGATGAAAAAAGGCCCAACTCCACTGCTCCTCCCTGTTTTTTAAGTGTTCTTTTGAAACTAAAGTGTATTTATTTTTGGCGGGATATCGCTTGCATTATGTCATTACCATTACATCAGTTTAAAATGGTCTTCAAACAATATTATTGTTTATCGCAATCATTTTTGAGACAATCGCTCAGCAAAGTTTGCTATAACCAGATTTTACACAATACCGCCCTCTTATTTTCATTCATGTCCCTTAAACTTTTTTGCCACCGCAAAATACGGCGTCATTTTAAAATAGAGCGACAGTTCTTAACCCCCGGAGGTTTGAGCTGGCCGCCTCACCTCTCCTGAAGTTCCCGGGCTGCTGCTGGTCGTCAGCTCTCCGGTGCCCTCGTCCTTCAGTGTTCGCAGGAACTCGCTTTTCCGGTCCGGACCGCGGCGCATCAGCTTCAGCCTGGAGGGAGCGATGTCTATGGGGGGAGTCGTGCTGGAAGGGTGCTGCGGGGAGTAACAGGGAAAGCTTAGCGTCTTTGTCCAAAATGACACAAACGTCCGCCGCTCATTTGACGGTTCGTTTTGCAGCGTGCCGGTTCTCAGATTTGTGTTTCAGAAGCGTTCGACTCCAACCTCTTTCTGGGTGTTGTGCTGCGGTGCGCTGACTGGGGTGCTGGGTTTGGCTGCAGAGACGGGGCTGGTGAAGACTGAATCCCGGCCTGGCATGTGAAGGCCAGACTTGGTGATCTCTCTACCACCGGCTTTCCACTGGGTGCTCTGGAGAAGACCATGAGTCGCTCTATTATTTTTTTTCCCACCCCCCTCCTCCCCCCATTTCCACTATATCAAATATTTCCGTCAGCTTCAGACCTCGCCACATACGTTTTGTAAAGATTATTATTGCCGATAGGTTCCAGAAATGGATCATTACAACCTCAACGAGCTCAGTAACTGATAACAACAAGGATTATGCAGCGTCTTGATCAAGACATAAAAAGAGCTTCATTAACTCCTCCATTTTCATCCCAACACAGGGAGACTGTTCAGAAAAAGGCCTATTTAAATGTTTGATGAATCTCTGCTGCCCCCTGTGGCCTAACTGTGCTAAAACCTAAAACCCGTTTTCCCTGAAGGTAGAGGCTTAAATAGTAACTAATCCTGAGAGAAAACACCATGTAAAACTATCAGAAGCTAAGTAAAAATGCCGGCCTCTTCTGAGGACCCTCCGCCCTCCCTACCTTGGTAGGGGCCACAGCAGGCTTGGGGACCAGGTTCTTGTAGACGCTGGAGCCCGTGAGGGGAGCTTTGCTGCCGTTGGTGGGCAAGGTGCCAGCAGTGGCGAACCCTGCAGAGAATGCCGTGCCGGCGTCCTCCTTGGAAACCTTCTTGATGACCAGCATTTTGGACACCATCTGTTTGCTGACAGGAGGGTTTTCTGGAACAGACGTAGCAGAATCCGTGTTACTGGGCAGAGACATTCGATCGTTGCGAGTTCGTCTCGACTAGATGCTCTCGTACCCCACACCCCGGCGTGGGGAGCAACTGTTCGCATCTGAGTGCCAGACTTTCCAGTTGTTTCAGGGTTGAGGGAGGGCTGCAAAAACAAAAACAAAACAGAACAAACAAAACATTTTAGATCCGGTAAAAAAAAGAAAAGAAAAAAAAAGAAAAAAAGTTGAAGTTAGCTTCTAGTAACTCACAAAGTCCTCTTCTACAAAATTCAGCTTGTCGTCCTTGCCGTCTTTGCGTTCCTCGTTGGGGAACTTGTCCTGGTACGAGGTTCCCTTGCGGGGATGGAAGTTGCCGTTGCGCTGCCGGTGCCCCCCTTGCCTGTCCCTGTCGCCTCCGCCACGCTTGGGGTGGCGCCCCTGGTGGTGGTGGTGGCCGTCCTGGGCGCCGCCGCGCGGGGCTCCGTGCCAGTTGGGCGCTTCCTTCCAACAGGAGCCCCCTGCCAGTCCGCCGTGCCCACCCTTCGCCACCCCGGAGTCCACAGAGTCATGCCTCAGGAGCAGCGAGGGCTGCTGCCAGCCATCACCTGAAAATACAGTTAATAAACAAAAACCCATCGTAATGATAAACTGTCCTGGATTAAACCTCCACCAGCTGCAGTTTATGACATACATCACTGAATCCAACACTTTTTTTTTTTTACTGTACAAACTTCATGTAGAACAACAAACCAACACAAAAGTTGGACATAGAAGTGAAGCAGAAGACAACAGACACAAGATTTTACAAAAACAAAAAAAAAAATGAGGTGTGTATTTCTACTTAGCCTTCATTTTGCTACCCCTACATTTATTCTCAGAAAGTCCACAAGTTATGAGTTAGAAAGGCCTAGTCAAAGTGCAGAGCCAAGCTCATTTGAGGATGTGGTGCAAAACTTTCAAATTGATCCTCTTCATCCGGTCTGATCGGTGCAAGGAAAACGATCTTTTCCGATCAATAAAGTAATCTTAGATCTTGAGATCTAAAATTGGTAGAAATACTCCAAAGATACGCGCAGCTGGAATTCCTCTAAAGCCGGTTCAGGATTAAAGGACTGTTCTCTACTAACGCAAGAAAGCAGGCCTGGACATTTATTGTATCATTTACCATTTACTGCGATAAATTTCTTATCATTGTCGCTTCAATAAATTCCAATTAATGCAGTTTAAAAACCTCCAAATTGGTCTGTATTGGTACAGTTTCTGTCTCCGCCGTTTATTCGATGAGAGCATCGATAAATTTGAAAATATGATTAAATGCTCAGGCGCAACCAGCTGTTGCCCACTAAGAAATAACTTTTCGGCCGTTGTTTTGGCACCCGCTTTAGCGCAGCACCCACATGCGACGCGTGCAGCGCCTGCCTACTTTATGCGCCACAAATTACACGTGATTACATTGAAAATGTTTTTCAAGAGCGACATTTGTGTTTGTGGGGCTGTAAATTGCTGCGACACGCAGCCACAGTCGCACAGCTGCCTAAAAAAAGATGTAACAAATAGTTCTTCTCGTCACTTTTTTTTTTTTTTAAATCACAACAGCACCACAAAGTACCGTGATGAAACTACGTCCATATCGCCCACCCCTAGATGGAAATCTGGAATAAGGTCACCTGCTGGAGCACGCAGGGAGCCGTTGTTGAAGAAGCCATCGGAGG
The DNA here is from genome assembly GCA_903067095.1 of Girardinus metallicus. NCBI lineage: Eukaryota > Metazoa > Chordata > Actinopteri > Cyprinodontiformes > Poeciliidae > Girardinus > Girardinus metallicus. Next base: position 18,968 of record CAEGAE010032686.1, on the reverse strand, counting down.
AGTTGTGGCGGCGGCGGCTCACAGCAGGTCTGGCGTCTCTGTGGTGGTGAGGCTCGCCTTGCTTGTCAAGGTTGGCAGCAGGGGACTGAAGGATGACAGAAAGCCAGCGTCAGTCAACCAGGAAACATCATCCAACGACGGAGGAGCTTTTTTTTTTTTTTTATGCCTCCATTTTCTTCAGGATACAGTAAAACGGTAGAACAGAGAAGGTGAAAACCTCTGAATGTTCTTTAGGAGGTTCTGCTGGAGTGTCAACGTTTATGATCCATCTCAGCAAAAAAACAGAAAACCTTACCAAGTATGTTTGATTCAGTTTCTACAGCAAAGATGTTAGAACATTTGAAATGAGACAAAACTAACTCACAAGTAACTTTTCAGCAAAATGTAGGAGCTTGTTTTAAGTCAATAATTCCTCTATATTGATTTTAAAAAAGTACTAATTCCACTGGCAGATTATTTCATTAACAAGACGTTTTTCCCATGTTACATGTAAAATTATCTGCCAGTAGAACTAATACATTTTCCAGCAATATTAAGAACTGATTTAGTGAAAAACAAGCTCCTCCATCTTGCTAAAACAGCTTCTTGTAATTCTGATTTATTTCAACTGTGCTAAGATATTTGCACTAGATCAAAAACACTTGGTAAGATGTTTTGTTTTTGTTGACTGTGCAATTGCTTTTCTTTCAAAACAACTTAGCAAGTTAAAGAGTAACGAGGGGAATCTAAAGTAGAGCAGGAAACTAAACGAATAAAAGTCACCACACGCACCGAAGACGAGGACTGCGACTACTCTGATGTAGCCGAGCCATCGACCCGTCGCTTTGTGAAGTCCGAAGGTCAACTCAGACTAAATTCTTCAGCACACGCCTGTCTGATCACTTCCACAACATAAAAACCATCTCCTGGGGAGCAAACTAGAGTTTCAGCTTGTTATGTGAACACAGACGGCTGGAAGAAGTCGACCCAGAGGTCAAATAAAGTGCCAAACAGTCTGTAACAAAGAGCAGCTTCCTGTTTCTAACATTACGGCTTTAGGAAGTCCCATCACGCCAAACGGCAGCTGAAGAACTGGTTTTGCGGCTTTAAATTACGGCGATTCACACGACCGATCTCGTCCTGTGAACTTCTTCACATGTCGTAAAAAATTACAGCTGCAAACCTCGGCGTGTTTTATTAGGCCTGCGTCTGATTGCCCAACACAAAGGAGTGCTTAATAATAAGGTGGAAGAGAATTATAAAGAGGCTGTAAAAAAAAACAACAAATAAAAAAAACTATTAAAACTCTGAGACGTGTGGCATGTATTAGTTTTCAGAGTCAGTATTTAGAAGAACCAGTTTTGCTGCAAGTTTTCTACGTGCTTTTTTGTTGTTGTTGTTGTTTTTTCTCTCTCATATGACTGAAATGCATTTAAGTCTTGCTACAAATTCCCAATTGGATTTCTGCCTGGGCTTTGACTGAGCCGTTGTGATGCACAAATATGAGTTCACCCCCAGGACCAAACATGGAGAAGCAGCGTACAGTTTTTATGCTCCGCAAATCTGGAACAAACCTCCAGAAAACTAGAGAACGCCCAAAAAAGTTGTTTTTTTTTTTTTTTTTTTAAATCAAGGCTAAAAACTCATTTGTTTAAAGTTTCCTTCAACTCATAACAATTGGAACATTGGCCGACATATTGGATGGATATTTGCTTGATTGTTTTCGACAAAATGCAATGTTTACTGCTCGTTTCACAATAGGTGTTTTTTTTTATTTTTTTATTTTATGGTATAAAGCACTTTGAACTGCTTCGTTGCTGAAATGTGCAATGCAAATGGACTTCATAAAATCCATTGAGGTCTGTGGTTGCAACATAAAGGTGAACAAAGTTCAAAGGCTCTGAACATGGACAAAAAGTTACAATTAAAACAGTTTTTTTTTTTTTTTTTTTCCCGGCAACCATAGATGCAGAGCGAAAAAGCACCAACAGTCTGCAGAAAACAAACCTGTTGAAGCTTCTGTTTGACACTCATCCATGTCGGAAAACGAATCTTTGCACTCGGTCAAGTTTAAAGCCTGGTTTTCTTCCATTGTCTACCTCTAGGCACACGGACTGTGCAAGGGAAACACAGTTTATTGCAAATCCTTTGCTGCAACAGATAACGTTATGTTATTTCGCACATATGTATTTCTGCGCAGTAAAGCCGTTTTGTTCCATTTGACACAGAACCACTCGATCGAGGCAACACAAAGCAAAAAAATGAAACCTTCCCCAACAGCGGCTCGTAGATAAAGCGGCACTGAGCCTGAGGAAATGTGAAATCACGTTCAAATGCTGTCGTTAAAACTGGAATTTAAAGTTTTTGCTTGCAACCTCAGACACGTAACCGAGAATTTAGATACGGTTGTCTACGAAAAGCTTTGTTTCTGTTAAGATTCCTGCAGCGCAGAGGCATTATTCGCATTATGGGGACGCCTAGTGTTTAGGAGGGGAACTGCCAGCTTCGACATCCAAGTTGTACCCTTTTTATTGTTCATCATAATTCAGTAAAAGCTTATGCAATGAGAGAAGACGAAAGATTACATAAATCAAACTCATTTATATTGTTTAGACGCCGTTATCACTGTATAAACTGCATTAGCAGCAGCAACAGCTTGAAGAGGAACAGAGAGCTGCATAAACTAGATTTAAAAACAAAATCAAAAATGAGGTCAGTTACATGATTTTCACTGACCAGAATCAGGCCAGACTGCAGACGGTACAAAGCAAATTAATAATTGGACAGCAAAAGACACATAACAGGACTTTTTAATATAGAATTTTAATATGTTTATATATTTTTACAGTTTGGTCTTACTTATTGCTCTGACTGTGTCGTTCTTTCAGTAACTGGCCTATTTTGAGTCTATGAACTCCAGTTAACGATTAATCAGCGACTGAATGAGTTGGCGATTATTCCAATAATCGATTAATCACAGTTATTCGTTTCAGTTCTATTCGGTTGTGGAAATTCTGCATGAAAACAGAAAAAAAAATTATGTTTAACTAGCTTCATATATACATGATATGAGCAAAAATAACAAGGGGTTTTATAACATTTTGAAAAAAATTGTTGGAAGCCACAGTGGAGGGTCTGAAGAGCCACACAGACCCCTGCAAAACGGCAAAAAAATAAATCAATCAATCTATGAAACTGCTCCTAACTGCGTCAAAAGTGGCCAGTCAAGATCGCCTTTGGTCTGATGAGGTCTTCACTCAGTGTGCGACATTTGACCGTTATGCATGTTTTCCTTATTGAGGCACTGCTGCACCACGGACTGACTGCAGTCATCCACCCTGATGGGAATTTATCTCTGAATGCAGACACACACACAGATCCCAAGATATATTGGAGCAGTGTGTGCAAAAAAAACAAAAAAAACCCCCCCACTTTCAATCCTTTGATACACACACACACACACATATATATATTTCGCTACCTTGGCAGGCTGGGGTGTGGAGAAGTTAAGCCAGGCAGGGACAAAGTCATGCTGCGCCATTTAGGTCCAGTGTTTCCGGTCAGTGGATGGAGGCATCAAACCTCATGGCCAGGATCTACAGAAACAATCAATTTCAAGGGGGATTAAATTCAGGACAAGATAAGATTCATGTTTTATTCAAAACGCCTCTGATGGTAATTTTGTGTTGGATCAATAAATGATCTGCATAAAAAGGTCAGAAAAAGGGAAGCCAGAAGCTATTTTTAGTAGGAAACAAAGCGGGATGTGCTGCAGCCGCGCCTGTGCAGTTGGTAATCATCTGACTGCTTGGTTGTAAACGCACGGTTTCATTTTGCTCTGTGATTCTTTCACCAAAAAATACCTATGCAATACATTTTCTTATCTGGTAAAGACTTTCGTTGGAAACGGAAGAGTAGGAAAACATAAAAATTGTCGAATCGCTTCTGGCTATTCGACAATTTTTGATACGACATCAAAAATCTTACCTGTGATTTCTTTTCTAAGCAGGAAACTGCAATTGACAGAAAATACTTATTTATTTCAATAATCCTGTGTATTGGGGCTAGGCTACGAGAACTTGTCTTTAATTACGACAATGTAGTCATAATATTAGCAGAACAAAGACGCAATTTTATCAGAACGTCTTAAAATTACATTAAAAAAAAATAAAAATATAAAAAAAAGTTGTTTCAATGACAAAAATGGCTGAATAATTAACTTTCTATGTTTGTCTTATAAATATATGACTTCATTCTAGTAATATTTTGACTGTAATCTTGCAATCAAATAAGAAAACAAAGATCTCAGCCCGCCCCCTTATATTCCATCGTAGAGTTGACCTGAATGACTAGAAGCTGTAAAAGAAGCCAGTAAAACAAGATGGCCGCCCTGGGCGTACCAACGTTACTCTGACCTATGGGAAGTTGAGAAAAAAGAAAAAAAAAAAAAATCTGATTTTCCAAAAGTAAACTCTTCAAAAGCGATTCATCGATTTCATTGATTAATCGGTTTGCTGCCCAGTTTCCACAGAGCGGCGTCACGCACCAGCAGCTGCGTTTCCATTACGAATGTGCGCAACACACAGTCAATAACTGTGTCCGAAGACCGACATCAAAATCACACGCGAACAAGCTTGTTCACAACGCGTCATTAAAAAACATGCCGCGCCATCGTCGTCATCCGTCCACTTCCTGTCGTCGTCTTTGTCGTTTCCGTAAGCAGTGACATTACTACTTGATGTTTCAGTTTGCCAAAATACGCTAATTTCAGAAAACCACCTGATGCCAGTAAAGAAAACTCGCCGTGTTTTTCCATTGAGTGGATTTACTTTCATAATTCCAATTTGTGCAACTCTACAGTCAAAGGAAACGCAGCCAGTGAGGTGAAACCTGAACATTACCCCAGAGTCTGTTGCTCTGAAGTCCTCTGCCTCCTCTCTCTCTCTCTGGGCTCGGTTCCTTCAGGCCTGTTGGCACTGATCACAGACGACGTGCGCTGACAGATGGGAAGCGGCACAAACAAACCCCTCGCTCCACCTCGACCAGGACAGTGCAGTCCCTTTCTCCAGACGTGGATCCCTTCGTCCAGGATGAAGCAGCTGGAGAGGAGTCAAAAAAAATGGGATGCTGCTGGAATGATCTGGAGCGCTGATCCAGAAGAACAAAAGAAAAAAAAAAAAAAAAATAGCCAAGCACTGTGATTGATCCTCGCAGCAGAAGAAGAGCAGGAAGAAAAAAAAAAAAAAAAAAGTCTATAAGGACGAGATTTTTTTTTTTTTTTAATTTTATTTCGAATGTGAATTAAATCACGTCTTCCGCGCTCTTTTGAAGGAAGCTCCCGCAGTAACTTGTTTTGTTTTTGTTTTTCCTTATAGCTGACAAACTGACTTTCCTCAGTTCTGGAAGCACAAAAAAAGACAATACAAGAAGTGATTCTCCCCCCCCCCAAAAAAAAAAAAAAAAAAAAAAAAAAGCTCTGAAAAAGCAGAAGAAGAAAAAAAACCAAAGAAGCTAGTCCCGTCTTATTTTCAGCAGAAGAAAAGAGTCAAGTGTGGAAACTGTGCGTCCTCGAACATGGACGACGCTCGTGAAGCAGGCCCGCTTTGGCTCCAGACAGAGGGAAGAGAGGCCGGTGATGTCCTGCCACACCGTGTGCCGGTTCGCTACAGAGTCGACGAGCCTCTCACCGGATCATTTTTAAAATCTACGCAGGCATGCAACGGAGAAATAGAAAAAAAAAAAAAAAAAAAAGGATTCGCAGACAGTCTTATTGGCAATGGAGGTCGCTGGGAGCCGCCGCTCACCTCATTAAACTGGCGGAAAAAAGACTGTCGTCGCTCGAAAGGAAAAGATTCAGCCGACGTTCAAAGTCACATGACAAATAGAGGAGGTAAAAAATATATGTGTAGGCGCGAAGTTACATCGCTGTGATTTTCAGTTCGGGTTAGTGAATTTGAGACGTCGCCGAGCGAGTCATCGTAACGCCGGATTTAGCTTCGGAGCTCATGTAATCACATCTGGAAGATGCCCGTGTAGTTAGGTGTGCTGTTCTGACTGGAGGACACGCAGGACCTCGGCCTGATTTCATAGACGCGTAAGGTCAGAAGGCCTTCATGACAGTCGCCGAGCGGGAACTGAGACTCGTCCGAGAACGAAGCCTGACAGCGGCGTTGTCTGTTAAAGGAAGAGGATGCTGGGAAAACGGCGACGTGTCCCGACGCTTGGAAGGCGGAGCTCCGACCGCACAGGATGCGGGGACAGTTTCTTCTTGCCGATTGTTCACAGGAACAGACTGGATCTGAAAAACAAGAACAAACCCAGGGCCATTTATTACGTCGGCAGAGGTTAGAAATGCAACAATCCGGCTGACAAGTCATTTTCAGTTTCACATGTCGCCAAATCTTTATCTGCTAGAAATAAACTCCACAAAGTGCATCCAAGCTCATGTTCTGAGTTTGGCCGCAATTGATGAAAATGTAAAGTTGAACTACATGAAAAATGTGACGTCTATTCTTGGAGTTAAAGACTGTCGTCGTTTCTGATGGGAATCTTGACATTTTAAATCGGGGTTTGTAAAAATATTCCCACAGAAAAATTGGAGCAGTTTCAAGCTTAGTTTTAAAACTTTCCCAGCATCACACTTTGGAGATAAAAACAGAACTAAAATGAAAAGACATTTATCATTTATTGCAGTTTTTAAGAATATTTTGTGATCATTTTCGACATTCTACAGCATGGGAAAGGTAAATTAAAATGAGACAAAATGTTATGTTCTGAAAATGTCTTTCTCTCACACAACCTAAACGCCTGACTGGCCTGAGAACAAAACAGTAATTTAACAAAATACATTTTCAAAAATTCACCAATTTCATTAACTTTACATAACGTATGAAATATAAGCCGACCTTAATTTCATTTACACAGATCAGTAAGTCTTCTGAGCCGCTAGGAGTAATAAATATTACATTCAAACATTCCAAGCAAATTGTGTTAAGGTAATTGACCTTCCTGCTCAAATTAAATTTACACACACGAAAAAAAAAAGAAAACCTTCTGGAAAAAAAAAAAAAAAAAAGTTACATTTTCTGTCATTTTGGCAAATAGAAATAATTTTGGCAATTATAGCTGAAATAAAACAGGAAAAGTTTAGTCTGACCTAACTTCAGACAGAGATTAAACTAAACAACGTGTGCGTCTTTTAGTTGAATAGAAAAAAAATAATAATCTGGTTTCAACCGCAAATGATTATTTCCAAATTTAGGCTTTTAGTCGAGCGTTGGATTGCACCTTACTGCAAAGCTCTGCCGTGTGAATATCAACCACTTTCAAAGATTTCCATACAGAAATCAAGCACTTTCCAAACCCTGAAAACACATCGTTGAAATTCAAGTATTTTCAATGATTTCAAGCCCAAATATTTTTAGTCACCTTAGAAAAGTCTGACTGAAACTTTAGGATGTGGACAAAACCAGACACCATGTACGGTAAACATTCTGGCCGCAGTGAGAACACCGCCAACAAAAAGTCAAGGTGAAACTTTCAAACTTAAAAGAGTAATGTAATTTTTTTTTTTTTAAAGCCAACGGTCCTCAAACGCATATCAGACTGGTTTTTGGAATTGGTAGAAAAGGCTAACAACGAACATCGGGAATCATCCTCAACCCTATGGAAAATGTATGGAATTTATTGTGTTGTTTTCTTGTCGTGATGAAAATTTTCATTCATCATCATTGTCATAATAAAATCCAATTAACGCCGTTAAAAGATATAACTGGCAGTATTGTCGGAATTGTTTTAAACAATTTCTCCACTGTTTGCTCCATCAATAAATATCGCATACAAAGGGACACTTAACTTAATATTAGTGAGTATGAAGAATTTTGAGTCCTGCGTTTACGGTAGAAAACAAAAAAATTTAAATAAAAAAAAAAAATCATCAATTCAAAATGTGCCACCCAAAATCTTGTTCAACAAAAATACCTAAGAAATTTTAACATTAAACGCACTCATGTTAAACAGAAATTCATGAAAACTTCTCACCAGAAGCGTAAAATTACATGTGTGATAACCATTAGCAACCAAGCAGCTACTACTACGAAACTAAATGTGGAACTGAGGAACTGAGGATATATAGCAGCTCTTTAAATAGAAAATTCAGGTTTTAATCAAGCATTTAGAGTCCTTTTAAGTCCCTAAAGTTGCTACAAACAGCCTAAATGTGTGACATTTACCAAAAGACTCTAATTTAAGACATGCTCAAAGAAACAGACGTTCAAAGACTTCTGGGACGTTTTAATTTAGAAGAAACCCGGCTGCTTAATTCGTCTCGAAATTGAAGGTCTCTTTCATTGAATTTTCGTGATGCCATATCCACGGTGAGCTTCACGCGCAGGGAGAGCCGGGACTGGTTAACGTATCCTCACTAAGCCATTACGTAAGAGCTCATCATCAATGAGTTGGCCGCGGACAGCACTTTGCGACTCATACATTCACTTTATTATCGGTAAAAATGCACGTGCGTCGATTTCACAGTTAGAAAAATAGTTGGGCTAACAGCACCCAGTCGTAAACAAACCCAATGTGGCCACGGAGCTGCAGCAGCAGCCCATTTCAACTGTTACGCGCACGTTTCACCGAGCTAACTGGCTAAATTAAATGATTTAAAGTGCTGTGGTATATTTCAGTGGGGGTAAATATTCCACAGCGTTCCTTATTTAGTTGATAATATCCACCAGAATATTGCGCCGTCATTTATGTCCCACCTCCGCAGCTAGCAAACTGTCTACAAAACTAAGGTTCACGTTAGCATAGCAATTGTTAGCAAAGAGCTGACATTAACTAGCCTGTTTAGTCGCCCGTGAAAACAATGAAGTATTTAGCAGGAGTGCGTGGGGTTAGCTGGCTTAGTCGACTTAAAGTGTACTTACTATTGCAATAATTCATAAAACCACCAATTTGAGCAACTGTCACGAGCATACAATAGAGGTAAACAGACCTGGCTTGGTTGGAACAACACAGTTTCAAAATGGCTACCTTAGCAGCAGCACCACACATTTATCAGCTTGCTAAGTGCTAGCGAGCAGTGTTTTATGACGATAGCGCCTACCTTCTCAGGAGCAAGGCAGTCTCAAGTTGAGAGGGATTCCCATACACAGGAACTCTGTGAACACAACAAACACGACTTCTTTATGTATCTGCAAACTTCTTCGAAAATCGGGCTGTCTACGTTTGTTTGGGTTTTAGGTGCGCTTACGACTGGCGCTGGCACTGAAGGGATTCGAACAGCCTCAAATGTGTTGCGTTCAAGAACTCTCGTCAGTATGCAACGGGCGGAAGTTTTAAACAGCTCGTCAGTGGAACTTTCTGAGTGACGCTACTTTTAAAAATACATTCGTACTTAGATAATAGGACAAACGCACGAGTATATCGGCAAAGATTATACTAGTGTTCCCAAAAGCATTCAAAAAGCAAAGCGCTGATGATGCGGACAGTGGAAATGTGCAGCTTTGAATGCGGCTCAACGAGTCAGTCTAGAGTCAGACTAATCGATGTCAGAATTAAGAAAGGCTTTTAATCGAGCACCGACGGGGTGGCGTGGAGAAAATAACCTCTGGTTTAGCTAGTTCACGTTAACTTTGGCCCCTGTAAGTCGATTTTTCGTAGTCGTTAAGTTGGCCAGGATAAACCGGTAGGAGGCAGCGAAGATACAGAGTTACAATTAGGTAATTGTGTCGCCCATGCTTTATTCTGAAAGTTATTTCACTTGAATAACGTTCTATTGCATCAGAGGTTGAATACTAGGTGAGCAAAGCAACAGATTCATGTTGGCTAATAATCTAGATACAAAGATTGTGCTGTTTTTGTTACACATTTGCTTATAATTTGTAGGTTAAAATGCTGCGGTTTTCACCCGGAAGGAAGATAATATTTGGGGTAAGATGATGAAGCTTGCTCATGTTTACCTGCAGTGCCTTCTAAACATAGCAGTGGACTTTTCCATATTTTGTCTGTGTTTTATATCAGGACTTAATTTGATAGACCAGTGGTGCATAATTCTCAAGTGGAAAGCAGAAAATAATAGAAGGAAACCACAATAGTGTGAGGATAATTTGTATTCAGTTCCAGCATCTATACTATTTAGAATCCTATTTTGAAGGACTTACAGCCTGTAAGTATTTGAGATATGTCCCTACCACTTCCAGGAAGGGGCGTTTCTATTACAGAATCTCTCAAACAAAGCCAGATTTGACAAAGAGCAAAGAGGCCTGACTGTTTCTAGAGAAAACTCCATGAATACTTCCTATAGTAGCTCCTACTGCATGTTTAGTGTTGTTCCACTGAATGCTAGCAGATCTAATGTGAAAAGTTCAACAAGTCCAGGTTTTCCCCACAAAACCTGCTAAGCCCGGTGGTAGGGGTGCTCGCGGTCCACCATGATTTTGTATTTAAAAAATGTTAAAAGTTACAAAAGTTTGGACGGCATCATAATTTGGAAATAATAGTGCGCGAGGCTAACGGACTGGTGGAGGGACGACGCACTCCGTCGTGCCCAGTTCAATGCGTCAAATAGAAACCTAGCTTAATCCCTCTATTCTATTATTGGTGTATAAAAAAACCCTATTTAAAATAAATAACATGTAGCCTGGTGGGGGCGCAAGTACAGCCTGGCGGCCCGCCAGGCTTATAATACACTGAGGGAAAATGAAGTGAAGTCTGTCTTCTTTTGGAAGGCGCTGTAAATAGTGGCGTGTTGGTCTTAGCGACACATATCACAACATGTGGTAACTTGTGAAACAGGAGTGGTGTTGATGTTTTTTCTGTGCCCTATCACCTAGCTTCCAGTGTGGAGAAGCATCCATCTGAAACCCAGGCCACCTACAGGAACCCCGCTGCTGGTTCCTTCCCCATCCGCCGCTTTGTTTACGTCATTCGGACCCTCATCCGGCAGCGGATGTCTGAGCGTCAGGCCCGCGAGCAGGGTGACCTCTCGTCTGTGTCACGGGGATTCAAGAGACGCCTCGGCGAAAGGCATGAGGGCCCTCGCTCAGGCACCCAAACCGGCTCTTTACTTGGGATTCTCCGGCCTGATCCCGTTTCTCTCCGCCCCGCTGTTCATGGCTGCCACCCAGTCCTTCTACCCGGAAGCAGCCTACGCTCAGATGGTGTACGGAGCCTCCATAGTGTCGTTCCTCGGAGGGGCCCGATGGGGCTTTGCCATCCCCGCTGGCAGCCCTGCCAAGCCAGACTGGATGAACCTGGGGAACAGCGTGGTGCCGTCGCTCCTGGCTTGGCTGGCGCTACTCTGCAGGGACAATGTTACAGAGGGAGCGTTGGTGGTTATAATGGGACTGGGCCTGTCGCTGCATTACGACCTGACCCTGCTGCCGGGCTACCCCGCCTGGTTCAGAGCCATGAGGACCGTCCTCACTCTGGTCGCCACCTTCTCGCTTGTTGCCACGTTGATACTCAAAAAAGTCTGCGTAGAGAGGAAACTTAAGGAAGTGGAGAAGTGAATTATGGGAAGTTTTTTTTTTTTTTTTTTAAATTGAACACATAAAATTAAATACTTTCTGTATGATAAACTGTCACAGAAATTATTGTGATACACAATATTGTTGTTCTGAGGCTATTTTTAGGTAATATATTGATAATGGCATAATAATGCAAGTTTGCCTTCTCGAAGACTAATAAACTTTAATTTTGTAAAGAACACTTAACACTGGAACTAGAAGATATTTTAAATATCCAAAAGGCAACAATCAACAACAGAAATAAAAACCACACACAACCAAAACCATAAATAAAACGGATTATAATGTCTCTATGAATAAAATTGCCCTTCAAAAATTATACTAATCATGGAAATTGTCAAGCTCATTTTAATTATCATGCAATCAATTGTTTATCGAAATGGCCTTAGCAGGGATTCCACAGAAACGATTAATTAAACAATCACAAATCTATGTAATTTTCGAAAGCAGAATTTGACACTTTTAGTGTAAATGCAAATTGTGAGCAACTTTAATTTAAAAAAAAAAAATAAAATGTTTATTCCGTGCTTTTCTTCGTGTCCGGTAATATTATCTTTTCCATAGTACTGTTGTTTTAAGTTATTAAAAAAAAATAAATTAGCTGACAGTTTTGACCATGTTCATTTCGGTTTATTTGTCCGACAAATATCGCTGTGAGCGCCGTTCAAGTGCAGATCCTATTACCGGTAAGGAAGATCAAGACACGTACTGTGAAGTTGAAGCAGAAAGCAGCGCTCTAACGTTTTAATGCATTTAAATACCGCTGGCGAGATGCACCTGTGTTGAAAAGTTCTATGCAGAAATAATTTTACTTCAAGCCATCTCTGAAAAAGTCGTAATACCTTTTGAATTCCTCGCATTTTGTCATATCACAACCGAACACTTTGGTGTAGTGAATTAGAAATTTTGTGACAAACGAACATAATAGTGCGTAGTTGTAAAGTGGGCGGAGTCAGTGCGAAAGACCCGGGAGGACCGACTCCGATTTTGACCAATAATTGTTTTTTTTGTTTTTGTATAACTTCAATACTCCAATCTTATTTAAATGAACAACTCTAAACACGCAAACTTGTTCTAACTGCACGTGCTCTCAAATATAATTGAGCATTGCTCTTCAAATGACTGAATTAACTACACTAAAAAAAAGAAAAAAATCGGCTCCTTTATTTATTTTTTATTTTTTTTCCACTACTTCACTACTAAATGTCGCCAAAGTCTCCAATAAGTCAGACTAAAGTCGCTAAATTTGACACAAGTTGCTTTTTGGGAACAAATTCCTTTAGAATTTGTCGCTAACTTAGCGACAGTGAGGCAACTACTGCTAACTGGGAACATTCAGACGTGACCTGGTGGGCGAGTCTGTCTGACACGGCAGAGCAAAAGGGACGGTGGTTGATTTTCAGACCTTTGCGTAAACAGGTAACATCGATTTCACATCAGCCAATCACTGGTCACCCAAAATTAGGGAGATCGTACCACCGATCGATGCTTTGGTGCATTGCTAGTTACAAATTCCGTTTTGTTAAAGAGAAAACCCTGAACGCACCATGTCCACCATGGAGCACAGTGGCATCATCGTGCTGTGGGGAAACCCTTTCTTCAGCAGGAACAGGAAGCTGGATAAAACTGGTGACGTGCATCTTCACCTTCTGGCAGGAAAACCACAACATGGAGGCAGAGCAACAAGAGGGTTTAGAACAAATCCAATTCATGTCCTATGCAAATCCCGGGCATAAATCCAACTGAAATGATATGCGGCAAGACTTGTAAAATTTGTGTTCATAGACGCTTTCCGCCCAATCTGACTGAATTGGAGCTACTTTGTAAAAATGTCCGTCTCTACATGTGCATGCAACCTCTCCTTTCATTTCCAGTAAAACCCAAATAAAATGCACTAAGGTTTTGTGGTTGTAAGGTGACAGACTGTGGGAAAAGTTTTAATGGGTATTTCAGAATCAGAGTTGAAATGACTGGAGTAAACATAAATAATAAAGATGTACAGCAGCAATATGTACAAATAATCATCCAGTGAAAATAGAGAGACCATCCTCCATCAAGTTTCCAGTAATGAATGAATCTGACACTAAGAACAACCAAAAGTTTCGCTGTCGGCCATCGTAGAAGCACTGCATACGACGGAAACCACAAAGCGGCGATGAGCTCCAAGTCTGAGACCAAGAGGCTAACGAAAGAACAAACTGCTTCGGCTCATCCGCAGGGCCGGATTTAGAAGGAGCAGGGCCTCTGGGTTAGGGCTAGTTTTGGTGCCATATCCAACAAAAAAAAGAGAACAATTATACTCATGCAAATTACAGTACATTAACAGGTGCATCAGCAGATGGTTTAAAATGTCACAAAAAGATGTACTATAACTTCAAAATTTTGAAATATTTGACTATTGTGTACATGAATAAAAATGTAACAAGATTAAAACTCTGCACTTCATATGGGCCTTTCAGTTTTACATAAGGTACAATGTTTGTAAAACATGCATTCATTACAAAAACATCCTAAATCTTTGGGGCGCCCCTGTTACGCCCCTGTGAAGGGGAATAATGAAAACACCCCAAAACTCGGTGCCCTGGGCGACTGCCCTCGTCAGCCCTGTCTAATGTTCGTACAACACGCTTACTGTCACTCTCTGTTTCAAGTAAAATGATTTACTCTTACTGAAGATAGGAAGAGCGTCTTGGCACTTTCCAGAGCTGTGCAGTTAAAAAACAGGAAACAACATCAACCCTCTTTTTTTGGAGTTTTAAGGTGCAACGTTTCCACGGTTTCCTTTGCCTCCCACGATGTTCACAGTTCAAAGCGGCGTCTGTCAAAGGACGGCCAGCCCGCCGTCGCAGCGGCTGGTGATCATGTTGCCGACCTCGGTCCACGTGTCCAGGTGCGGGTCGTAGATCTCCACGGAGTCCATCGTCACGGGCGCCGAGAAGTCCCTGCTGGCGGCGCGTCCGCCCACGGCGTAAAGCAGCCCGTTGACGGCCGACACCGATAGGCCCGCGCGCGGCGTAGACATCGGGGCCGCCTCCACCCATTTCTCCTGCAGGGTGCAGGGGACATATCGCAACGCGGTGAGAAAATCGCTCAGAGACACGAGACCGCGAGTTCGATATCCCGCCTCACCTCCTCAGGACAGTATTTCTCCACCGTCTCCAGAGCGCCCAGCGCCTCGTTCCAGCCTCCCACCGCGTATATGCAGTTGTTGAGGCAGGCCACGCCCACGTAGGCCCGACGCTGGCTCATCACCGGCAGGGCGCTCCAACGACGCGAGATGGGGTCGTAGACCTCTGCTGAGCGCAGCTCCATTCCTTCATCGCTGATCCCACCAATCACATAGATTAAGCCTGAGAATAAAAATTATTTTTAAAAAAGTTTTCACGCATTTTATTCCAAATCATGTAAAAAAAAAAAGATCTAATTTCAGCTAAATGCAGAGAAAAAAATAAAATGATAAACAGACCCTGTAGCTCACAGCAGCCAAAGTAATATCTTGGAACCGCCATGCTGCCGATGACCTCCCACTTGTTCTCCTCCGGATCGTATCGCTCCATGGTTTTCCCGATCTCCGATCCGATCCAACCACCTGCAAGCAGTCGGCATTTTCAGCCGGTTAAGATCAGGGGTGCACCGATAAACTGGCCCTGATTCCTTCATTTTGGGAGATCAGCAATCGGCCAATGCTTGTGAAAACGATCTTATCTACCTAAAAATCAGCAGCTGTCCTATCAAGAACCAATCAGTAACGGCCAAAATCGGAATCGGCAGATCAGGCTTTCTGAGGATCGGCAGTCGAACAGAAAACTACAATCGGTTTAAGGTTCATCCATTCACCATGCCGTCCAAAAGTTTGTAAGTTTTTTTTACATTTTGTCTCGTTTACAACAAACACTAATGTGTTACTTTGAGAATTAAGGCACCAGACGAACACAAACTAGAGCAACATTGTGAAGTACAAGGAAAACTACATGGCTAATTTAAGATTTCCATTTATTTAGGGGTATTAAAATAAACGGAAACAAACACAAGCCACACTTCCAGATATTTTTCTCTGCACGAAAATTTGAAAAACCATGTATAATTTTCTACCCACTTCACAGTCACCCACTAACCTGTGTCTTACTCCGCCCTATAAAACGATACAATAAGATAAATGGGTGGTTTTTGCTGCCATTTTATAAAGCGTAACCTTTGCTTCGACAGCTTCGTTAGCTGTGGTGTCTGTCAGCGTTTTGTACCGTTCATAATATTTTGAACATTTTGACGGATTCCATCTAAAATGACCCTTGTAGCCGTCGTGTGCTCCCGGCAGTAACGTGGTGCTTTACCGAGGGCGTACAGCGCCCCGTGGCAGGGACATACGCCAACTCCACATCGAGGGAAATTCAGAGACGCCACGGCAGCCCACTGCTTCGTCACCGGGTCGTATCGTTCTGTGCAGTCAAAAATCATCGAGTCTTTCTCTCCTGTCAGCAAAAAAAACGTTAAAAACAAGATAAATAAATAAAATAAATGCACGTTGTCTGAAGTTGACTTTAGACTTAAGGCAGAAAGCGCGCGCGCGGCCTTTTCACCTCCCACCACGTAGATCATGCCCTCCATGACGGCCACACCCAGCCCGCTGCGGGCCTGGTGCAGAGACGACACGGTGGTCCAGTACTGATTGAAGGTGTCGAAGCGCTCCACGCAGCTCAGCGCTCGGCTGTCACTCCAGCGGCCGCCCTGCAGCCGGGTGTAGCCGCCTGACGAGAAGAAACAATTCACGGTTTCACTTCTGGGTTTCGTCTTATTTCAGTGTTATCGTGTAGTTTTGGTATTATTTGTAGATCTCGACCTATTGCGTAGAGGTACTTCCTGGCTTTCCTTCTGGGTCTCGTCTTTGCTGGTTGGAGCTGACTGTGCAGCTTATTGTCTTTGGGAGACTTTGTGACCTCAGTGTATTCCTTCAGCAGGGTCTGCAGTGCCACCCGCAGGCTGAAGTCGGTAATACCTTCGTTCAGAAACGAGAGGAAATAGGGGGTTTTATTTCAAGAAAATCTGACTTGTTACAATGATCTAAGATACGACGGAGTAATAGGGGCCATACTAATAAAAACAAATAAATAAATAAAAAAATCAAATAACAAGAATGAGGTCATAATTTTATAAGGATAAACTAAGGGAAGCAATAAACCTTCCAGCTTCACTGAAGCCGTATTGCAAACAAAAACCAAATTTACGTGCTAATGACCTACTTTCCTCACCTTCTATGTACTTGAAGAGCCTCTGAGGGGAGAGCAGAGGGAAGCGGACGGCTTCCAGCACCTCAACGACGTGTTTTTTCCGCTTGGCCACGTTGTGCACGACCCAGTCCATGGCCGCCGTGAACACTTGGTACTCGTCCTCGATCCTCAGCTCCTCGCTCCGCAGAAGCCTCACCAACTGATCCTTCGACAGGCCTCTGAATTCGTCCGTGACGCACACCTGAAGGAGGCGACGGACACAGACGACACGCACGCACGGTCCGGAAGAAAAAGACACAAACAAAAACATTTAAGAACGTAAATGTCTTACTTTGTTATTTTATATTTGTTGGACTGGATTGAACGAAGTGATGTTTGATAGGGCTTGGAGGATGTATACGGGTTTCATATCAATCGATTACTGATTAGATTTTTGTTTTAAATATGAGAAATACGACAAACTGGTGGCGTGAGCTTTCCTGTTTTATCCATTTTTCCCTCCACGCCGTTGTTGTTTGTTTATTCTTAAGCAGTTATGAGGCATCGCTGGCGAAACCTGAGACCGTTGCTGTGCCGGCTACTCAACAGGTTGTTGCTAGGTAACCAAAGAGTGAGTGAGTTAACGCCACCCACCTCAAGCTTAGCTAGCCGTGACAGGATGAGTTGCTAAAGCCTTTTCATCTGCCTACATCTCCCAGAATGCTGTGCGGCTCTAAATGTTCAGCGTCTCTGGCTTTTAGCCAGGGATGAAAATTCCATTCAACGTATGATCTGTTATTGACACTGATCATGTGTGTGTCGCATTATATACTGCTACACTTCAGTTGAAGACAAATAGAGCAATTTCTTATTGTTTTTTTTTATTTTTATAATTGGATAAAAAATAAATGCGGGTGTTTAAAAAAAAAAAAAAATCAAGAAATTTTAGACATACAAGAATATGTTTGCTAAGCTTAGTAAGTTTAATAAAAATGTTAGCTTTATTTTGATACCAAGATTGTTGAAATAGAGTTTGTAATTGCTGGGGAAAACTAAATTAAATTTGGGCATGTTGTTTTCGTTTTTTAAGAAAACCCTGTGACAGAATGTGGCTGGACGATGCCCATACCTCCAGGAAGTGAACGTGGATGTAGTTCTCGGTAAATTCCAGCATTTCCATGCAGGCTATCTGCTCCAGAAACTGAAAGATGCCCACGCAGTTGAAGGGGTCCATGTGGCCCTTGAGGAACTCGCCGCATATCGACACCACCTCGATCAGCTGCAGCATGTCGGCGGCCACCATCAGCTCCTGAACGTTCTCCACGCTGACACTGATCGCCCCTAAAAAAAAAAAAAACAACAAGGAAAGGCACAGATCGGATAACATCGCAAAACAAAACAAAACCCAACCTCGGAGGCACGAGGAAAGGAAAACCATAAAAAAATGTTTTAAGAAAAGATGCGTACCTGTGTATATGAAGTCCAGCAGAATCTCAAAGATTTCCGTGTCCACGCCGATGATCTGCACCTCGTCTTTCTCCGCCTCCCGCATCCCGCCGGAGAACAAGGCGGAGAAGTAGGGGCTGCTGGCGGCGAGCACCAGCCGGTGGACTCTGAAGACGCGCCCGCCCACTCTGAGCCCCACGTCGCAGAAGTCGCAGCGGAGACGCATCTTGTTCATCTGGGCCAGGATGAGGCTGGCGTAGCGCTCCGAGGCCAGGACGGCGGCGGCGGCGTCCTGGCTGCAAGCGGCCGACGTTGACACGGAGACGGAGGACATGGCAGCTGAGGCTGCTGTGTCACCATGGAGACAGGTGTCCTCCTGTCCGAGGAGTCTCTGCGTGATACAGCAGGAGCAGGAAGGAAAACACATCTATATCAAGGAGAAACACACACGCTGATAAGACCACACACGCTGATAAGACCACACACGCCGATAAGACCATAAAACATGATCTTTGGTCCTCCGTAATTTGTTTTCTTATTTATTCTTTGTTCTGTTTTGGGGTTTTATTTTGTTGTTGTTTTTCTCCCCTTTCTTTCCCACTTCTACCCAAAATTTATGTGTGACTTTACACTAATGAGAACAAGAAATGAGAGAAAAAGGAAATAATAAAAAAAAAATAAAATCTGAAAATAACTACCCAGCCAGCACACCTAGGTGGGCCCCACATGGGAAAAAAGAGGGCAGACCATATGGGACCCAAATGGGTTTGTCTGCGGTTTCCATGATGGCCCCACATGGGTTTGCCCA
>CAEGAE010032679.1:0-45281 GCA_903067095.1 Girardinus metallicus | reverse complement strand
GTATCCGCGATCTCGTTCTTTCGGTCATGACCCAGAGTTCATGACCATAGATGAGGGTAGGAACGTAGATCGACCGGTAAATTGAGAGCTTCGCTTTTTGACTCAGCTCTCTCTTCACCACGACGGACCGGTACAGCGCCCGTTTCACGGCAGACGCTGCGCCAATCCTCCCTCGGCCGCCACCCAAACATCATTTGGTGAAACATGAAGGTGGTAGCATCATGCTGAGGTAATGCACTCTGGCTAAATACATCCACACACAACAATTTCTAGATTTTCATCCATAGGCATTTTGAAAACCATCTAGAGTTTTCTTCCATATCAAGATTATGTTGGCCCTTCAGAATGAAGTTTGAGTTTGTAGTGTGACAAAATGAGAAAAAGGTATTCAGGGATGACTACTTTCGCAAGGCCCTGTGGACATTGTTGTTAGCAGGTTGGCAAACTAGTGTTGGGACGACTTTGTCAGGATTGCGCTTTATTAATGCACAAATGTGACACAACTGTTGATGTACTGAGCAACATGTACAATGATGAACCAGCTTTATCAACTTCCAGTAATCACAATCAGAATTAGCTAACTGTAGATGGCACATGATGTGTGACAAGCAATGAAATTAGAAAGGAAAGCGGGAGAAAGGAGAAGATAGGAGTGTGAGGACAGTGGGTGTGTCTTGTTTTCCACGTTCCCTCCCTCCATCACAGAGTTATAGATGGAGCAGAAGCAGCCTGCAGCATCCACACCTCTGGGTCCGGAGAGCTCCACTCGTACTGAGAGCATCCAAAGAACTCCAGCCGCTCAGAAAAGCCACCTGGATTTCTGCGGCTGAAGCGTAAAACTTCTCACAGCGTCTGTCTTTTGGAGTCAACCCCTGATCTCATTCACATCACCGCAGGCCATTTCCACCAGAGACTGATAAAGATGCCGCAGCAGCACTCACACTGCTTTCTGCTCCTTTTCCTCGCGGCTTTCCTCCTCATCGGGATGGCTCTGTCTCTCCCATCAACTTCTCACAGGCGCAGGGGTGAGTGAGAGCTGCACTGGTTTCGTCATGTGACTCATCTGCATCGGGGGACCCACATGATGTGATGAATTTGATGTATTTATCTTGGTTCTCATGAACTTCTTGAGCAATAAATGTCCATCTGCTGTGTAAGACGAATGCATAAGGAATCTGTTTTTCTCATAAGTGGGTTGGTAACATATCTGCACCACTTAAGAGGATTTCAGACTGCATAAAATTTATAGTAGGATAAGCTGGGAAAATGGCATAATGTGCTTAGCAAGACTGATATTGGCTTCACTTAAATATGCAGAAAAATTGATGATGTTTCCAAACACTGAAGGTATGCATAGAGAAATAAATGATACATTCAATTTAATTTCAATGTAAATATTACATGTAGCCATATTTAGATAAGCAAAAACAAAGATGAAATGTTTGTACACAGTTTTTTTGATTGTCTTCTTCCCAAACCAAAACCAAAAAGAGTGGATTTGATTCAGTTTTTTGATTCTCTTAAATGTTGCCAAACTCAATTTCCAAAAGAGAAACTTTATTTAAAGTATGTAATTAAACCACGTTGATGAAAGTATTGCTACAATATATTTGGGACAGTTGAATCTAATGTATCCACTTTTTTATGCATTGAAATCAGAGTGAAATATTTTCCATGTTAGTGGTCAACTGACATGTGACAAACTAGTATGACTGCTTTTATTGGAACAAATCTTACCCATGTTTGCATTTTAGGCTTGTTTTGTTTTTGTAATAATTTTGAAAACTGTAATCTTTATTGTGAGAGGATTTGTCCTACAATGAAATAAATCTGACAGGATGAAACAAATAGTTTTAACAAAGTAAAAATAACCATAACTGAGGGATTTTTAACATATACATTTGAAGTTGATCAAAGTGTGTATGAACTTGTATTAAGTTTCTCAGGGTTACAAATAAAAGGTGTCATGGCCGCTTTTCAAAATGAGAAAGACAACAAAACATATAATACACATAAAGTGTGTTGATCTTCATAAAATCAAGACATTTCCACAAAAATGTACCTGCTTGACTGAACTCCCCAAGTCACAGCGCCAATTAAAAAGCTTAAAACAACCGAACAATGTGATTTTGAGGAGTTGAATGAGTAAGATTAAATTTTATGGCAACAAATACTGTAGCTGGGTCTGGCAAGGAACAAGGGATAAAAATGGCTACTGCCACACATGGTGGATGATCTGTAATACTGAGGGTTTGTTTATTTGCTAAAGGCTATGCAATGCTTCACAGAGTGGTTTGAAACTTTGAAATATTATGAGACTTTTAAACAGAAATTTTGTGTCCTCTTCTAGAAAACAGGGTAATGACCCTGAATGTAAAAAGTGGTCAGATCAAAACAGAAGTAGATCACCAGACACACAACCTGTCTCATTGCCATCTCAGTCCCAGAGCTAAATGTTGGAGAAATCCTCTGAGGTGAGTTGAAAAGAGGAGAGCATAAAACCGGATGAGGAGTCTGGAAGATTTAGCAAGATTGTGCAAAGAGGAATAATCAAACATCCTCCTCTCTGTACACTCCCACCTCGACAAACATTACAGAGGAAGACTAAGTGCTAGCTTTCTTGTTGGGAAGAGTGAACCATAGAAGATATGGGTGCTAATAATTCACACTTGTAAATAAATGTGCCCAAACTAACTGATCACAGAGGTGTTAGTATTTTTGGAAAACAACAACATAGCTGTGGGTAAATATGATTAAACTTTCAGTCTGTTTGACAACTACAGGCTTTCTCAGCTTTTATATTCTACTTTTGTACTTTATTTTACATGCTAATAATTTAAGTAAGTTAAAAAGGGTTTTTTTTGTTTTGTTTTTTTGCAGTAGTTGGAAAAGGAACCCAAGCATGAAACATAAGAACATCAACAGTGCATTACAGCATATTAAATCTTCTCGGTCTGATTAGGATTCTTGCTACATTCTTGGAAAGGAGATGAAGTTTCCACAAATGTTTTCCATATTGTCTCATTGTCCTCTTACTGTAGTTTTTCAGTTCTCACATGTGAATTCTTGTGATAATGATTTCCATTTCCAACTCTGTTCTCTGCAGCCCTTTAAAGGCATTATTGGCAGCAAGAGTGATTCTAGCTGAGGTGGTACAAAGCAGTCAGAACAGCTGACTAAAGTTTGCTGGTGTTTTTTCTGGCTGCTGGACTCAAGAAGCTTTTTTTGCACTGTTGCTCTGTGACCAGAGTCAAATGTCTTTGCCTTTGAACAGTAAAAAAAATAAAGAACATTATTGTTAAAGTATTCTGGAGTTTGGGATGAACTTGCAGCAAGGCGGTCCTGGATTTGAATCTCAACCTGCTGTCTTTCTGCATGGAGTTTGCTTGTTCTCTCTGTGCATGCATTGGTTCTCTCTGGGTACTCCGGCTTCCTCCCACAGTCCAAAAACATGTTAGGTTGACTGGCTTCTCTAACTTTTCTCATCTAATCTAAATTTACATGCCAGTTCCAGTACATAGAATAATAAATACAGTTTTTTAAATAGTAAAACAAATTTGAAGAAGAAACACACACTTTAAATCTCACTTTCCTGCAGCATAAACCCTTCAAAACCAGTACTTACAGTAGGACATGTATATAGGCGTCTGCAGCTGAATGCGAAGAGTTTGTCTGAATGTTGTGGGTTCTGTTCCAGATTCCTGCTACCGCATGTCGATGTGCCATTGAGCAAAGTATTTATCATCAAGTTGCCCATCGAGCTGCATGTCAGTGTACAATTGTGTTTGTGAGTACAAATGGGTGAATATGTAAAGCACTGATACCTAGAGAAGCACTATAAATCTGGTCCATTTATATGTTAGGACAGTGCAAAGTAATTCCAGTGACAATATCTACTGTTTGCTATATGTTCACTTTAGCACAATTAAACGTGTTTACAAAGCAGCCTCAGCAGACATTGAACACTATTGGTGAAAATGTCTTTGTTCTTCATCCAGTGAAGTAATGTTAGAAACTGTATTAAAATATGAGTAGGATGAATTGAAAATAATATTTCTCAAGTAGAATTAGAAAAGAGAAATTCAATTGTAGAATTAAAACAGAGCTATGAAACTGCTCTTTGCCGTAATTATTTTTCAAAAAGTTACTCAAGGAAAAGCAGTTACCACACACCTCTGACTATCACTATTTGAAGCGTCTTTGTGATTTCCTTGGCTTTATTTAATTAGTTTAAACACATATCTGTATCTTAATGAGTTTCTTCACCTGTAGAAAGTGAAATGAAAATCTCAACATTCGTGCACCTTGAACTCTTTTACATTTTGTCAAGACGCAACAAAACATCAGTCTATTTGATTAAAATTGTGGATAATTGTGTAGGTGGGAATTTGTGTCCGTCCCCCTTTTCTTTAAGACCCCTAAATCAAATCAAATTGGCACCACCTACTTAGTAACAGAAGTGTGCTTTTTAAATCATTTAGTCCAAGCATAAATTATGACACTACACATCACTTTAAACACACCATGCCTCCAGTGGAGCATGGTGGTGGCTGCATTATGCTTTGGGTGCTTTTCATAGTGGTCTCTCCCAGTCCACTATGATTGAGCTGTTACAGAAAGAAGGATGGCTAAATTGTGTCTAAATTTCCTTAAGCTTGTCCTCCACGTCTATGTAAATGAAATCTCAACAAAATATATTTAAGGTTGTGGTTTCATGGTGAAAGAATGTAAAAAGAATTATTTTTGTAGAGTGTGACTGACACAGTTTAGCACAAAATACAGTCCACAAAATACAGAGTCATGCCAGAAAAAGTAGAATCTCTTGTCATCACTAGACTAATAAAGTGGTGAATCTGGCATGAGAGATGAAAGCATGAGATTCATTATTTGGAAAGTTGAGGCGGGATCAGGTCAAAGGTACGATACGGATGACACATGTAGGGCAGCAGAGATGGAGTGAAGAAGGAGAAGGATAAAGCAGCCATACGAGGGAAAGAAGAAACAGCTGCTGCTCACAGCTGAGTCTCACACTGAGTTGGTGATGTAGTGGGAGAGAGGAGAGACCCACATGGGAGCAGCATGACTGTTAGGGGTAAAATATGAAAATCCCAGGCACGACTTTCTGCAGCCGGGATTTAAGGAGATGCCCGCATTCAGGCCCAGATATGTGACTATTGATGGATGTGGCCAGAGAGACGTGTGCCGGGTCACAGGAGATATTCTTAGTGCTGAATTACACCGGTCTCCAGTTATTCCCATTAGAGCTTATGTAGGTCAGGTCTTGTGTCGTTAAATCACCCGCTAAATTATTTCAAAACCTCCTCTGTCTGACTGACGTGAGGTTCTGAGGGATTTTCCCTCTTCATTTCCTTAACTGGATGGAACTGCTACACCAAACAACACAGTCAAACATCTGTCTTTATCTTCACAGTGAAGAGATCCAAGTTTTCCTTCATCTCCTCTCTTCCAACACAGAGACCTGAGACACTGCGGTGCTGAGTCTCTCCATGACTAAACCCTTCAGTTAAATAAAGGCTGGGTACAAATGAGTATCTACAAAATGTATCAGCTTTTTCATATTTTTTCACATGTCAACTACAAACGTTGATGTATTAAATTGGAATTTTCTGCAGACCAACACAAACATGCTGCCACCATCATAATTCATCATAAAAATAGTTTTTTTCAGAGTGCAAACTTTTTTTTCATCACAAATAACATTTTGCTTTTTCAGTATTTAGCACACCCGAGTCAACACAACCCTTTTCTGCAGTTACAGCTGTAGGTTTTATTGAATGAGCTGAAAACACATCGGACTAAAACTTTCAGGGTTTCGTCCCCTGACTATGCCCAAAAAACGTCCAGTTTGTAGCTTAGGCTCTATTTATTGCTAAGCCTAAAAAATATATGAGGCTCAGTGAGATTGGGTAGGTAACATCCTTTAATGTTAACTTTCAAATCTTGCCACAGATCCCCAGTTCTGTTCATGTTTGGACTTTGACTGGGCCATTGCAACACGTGAATGTTCTTTGCCAGATCTAGTTCTGGTTGTAGGCTTAGTGTCATTGTCCTGCTGGAAAATGAACCTCAGCCCCATTTTCC
Organism: Girardinus metallicus; assembly: GCA_903067095.1. Lineage (NCBI taxonomy): Eukaryota > Metazoa > Chordata > Actinopteri > Cyprinodontiformes > Poeciliidae > Girardinus > Girardinus metallicus. Next base: position 39,179 of record CAEGAE010032679.1, on the reverse strand, counting down.
TTAATTTATCTCCATCAAACCTCCCATCTGATGAAGTTCCTTATCCATTCTCAAAATAAACATTTCTACATCATGATACTGCCACCAACATTTATTATGGTGAGATAATCATTAGTGAACTTATGTTCTCCATTAAACCTCTGAGATTTTCCATACATTATTTTTCCTGCTACCTCTCAGTTACGCCCCATTTCGTGTAGATCTATTCTTTAAAATATCAGCAAAATATGAAAAATAAGTGCATGTGGTAATCCTCCTTCAACCATTGTTACCAGAGCTGCAGATTAAGAGACACAACACATTTTAAGTGATCTTGATAATTACTTGCATTTATTCTTATTTCTGTGTATGTTTGTTCCATTTTTAACTTGACATGATTGTTTTATTCCCTGTTCAATTGGATTTTGTGTCAGTTTGTTGAAAGATCGACTATCTAAAGAAAACTTTTCAGCTTTTGTCCAACCAGTGAAACCCAAAGTAACTTAAGTCAGTTTTATGGCAACAAACCGGTTACATGAAGTTACATCTCTTATACCCATCGACAAATCTTTGAATTCTCTTCTTAATTTTTAACACACCCTATAACCTTGTTGTTTTGTTGTTTTTTGTTATCTACAACACACCGGTCATCTTCATATTTTATGTCTTTCCAGGACTCTGCATTCGTTCAAAAAATATATTAAATGTAATTTGGAAGCACCCATATGCCAAAATAAAACCTAAAAGCTATGTTGGCCAAAAGGCAAAGCTTTCGACAGGTTGTCATAGGACAGATCCAGTGTGTGTTTCTTCTGGATATCAGAATTAGTTTAGCTGGCAGTCCTTTCTCAGTGTGTCAATTGTTTTGAGTCTCTCCTCCTAAGAAACAGCCCCTTTTGGGTTTCAATGGAAAAAAAAATTGATGGGTGTGGGGATTGAAATGAATTCAGTGTTGATAGGAAACAAACCATGATGGTATTTTTCAAATCCAGGGCTTCCCCCTCTTTCCCTGTCAGTGCCTGAGCTGACGTCCTACAGCGTCTGGCACCGCCGCTAAAGCAAAGTTCCACTATTTCATTCAGAGCTGCAGCCTGAGCCAAGGACATGTGCTGAGGGGAGCACAGTGCAAGTCCTCACCCAGGCAAACACCCCAGTGTTTAAAGAGTGGAGGTTTTAGGCAGGCACTTGGGATTTCCACCGCAAAATAATAATAAAACAAGATCAAAATAAATAGAAACAGAAGTGATGGAAATACAATTAACAAAATACCTTTAAATAAAAAACTCACCATTTCACATCCAAGCCTTCCTGCATGGTTATTGTTTTCCATGTGCCGCAGCCAGCTCTCGGTTATAACTCTCACCCCTTGTCAAATCCAGTTTGTCTCAGTTCTTGGGCTTTCAGCAGCACATCTGGAATTAAGTGACAGTTTTTCTATCGCAGGCAAAAAAGTGGCAAAGGAGACTTACTTTTTCTCATTTTGTGCCAGTAAAGATGGGGATTCAGGTCAATTTATTGTCCATACTGAATTAATGCGTGCACAGTAAAGAATAGTTTGCTAAGGTGACTGTGTTGATAGAAATAACATTCTGCTATTTGATATTTCAGAATCAGAGTCTGGTTCATGTATTAACAAACATGAACCTGTACATGATGTTTTCAGTAAGGGCTCATTTCATGCTCAGTCAAAACTTTATCAGCTGCAAACATTCAACCTGTTAGCCTTCTTGTGTCTCCAGAATGTTACTAAAAGCAAAGTTTTGTCCCTTGGAGGATGGTGGAGACATTTTTATCCTGCTGCAGTGGGAGTGGGGAGAAGCTGTTCTATAGATTATCAAGGAGGAGTTCTCAGACTTCATGTTCAAAGGTTCAAATCTGATTTCTAGGTAGGGTTGAAGGAAAAAAACATCCAGTTATGAGCAAATCTTTCTGTTTTGATTTAAGACTTTCTTGCAGATAGCCATTAGCTTGCATTCTCTGCTTGATAATCTAGGTCATAATTGTTTTGGCATTGTTCCCTGAGCTATACCTCAGCTGAGTGGACTGGGACCAAACTGACTGGCCATCCAGTCAAGATTTGTCTTCCAGACTTTGGGAATCTCTGATGCGTTGTGTGGTGTCTCCTGACTCTGCTTCTTCTGGCACATCTCATCTTCACATGATAGGAAAACATGTGTGGGACGTCAGACAGATTCAGTAGCTTCACCTGGTTTTGTTGCTTCCTCTTGCAGTCCAAAAACATTCATGTTAAAGTAATTGTTGTCTCTAAAGTCATGTGTTCATGATGATCTGTCAAGTTTATGTCTCTGTTGTTGTATGTCATTACATAAATGCTGTGAAAATGGATGTCCCTTTACAGATTTCTTCAAACTAATTTCAATAACAGACAAAGATCATCTGAGTGAACACAAAAAGCGGTGGTGAGTCAATGATTTAATTTAGCCAACAGGGCACTTTGTGAAAATGTAATATGCCCCACGGCATTATTTTTCAACAATTATTCTCACCAATCAAACCCAGTCCTGATTTCTGCCAGACATTTAATATCAAGAAATCACCTGTAAAGAACTTGTCTGGCAACATGAAGTAGGCTAAAACTTGCACATGATGCTCTGATCCAAAGAAATTCAAGATTCAAAGCCACTGTTTTCTGTCAGTCTTGAAAAGTAATAAAAACAAACAAACAAAAAAACAAACACATTTGTAATTCTTAAGGACTGAAGTGAACCACAGTATGAGTCATCATGGGAAAATGAAGCAGAAACAGAACAGTGCTAAACCTTCCCAGGTGTGGCCAACCCTCCAAAAATTAACCTGGGAGCTTATTGATGAGATATCCAGCTGGATGAGTCATCGATGTGCTCATTTGAAGCACTGAATCACTCGACTCACTTAAGATTATTGTTTATAATTGAATAATACGAAGATTATTGAATGAGTCAATGAACAAAAATGACTTCAAACAGACAGTTTGAGGGGGAAGCTGCTATATACCAAAGAGGTCTGTCTCGTTTTTCCCAAATAACATCTTGGTGATCCCTGAGATATTTGCGAAAATGTTTTATGTACTGATGAGGAAACAGAAGTGGAACATTTTGAAAGGTGTGTATCCTGTTTCATCTGGAATAAAACTATTATTTTACAAAGATAACGTCATACAGAGACAGATACTGCTTTCCTGGACAGCTTTCTTTACTTGATGTAACCATCCATTCTGCTCTCTAGAGTACTTATTATTTAATTGTCTTGACAAAGTGGACAAAAAATAAAACTGTAAGATTTTTAGGTTTCCGTCCAGCTTAAATCCATTCTCTAGTTCTTGTCATTGTCTAACATCTGTTAGCATATTCTTCTTATCTATACTTTTTCTGAATAAGTAATTTTCAGCAAAAATGTGGTGTAATTCTGTTTCTGTCACCTCATGATATTTTCATTCAGCTGTACATGAGAGTAATGCTTCTACTCTCACCTCATATTTTATTAGCAACTATTTATTCGTCTTTATTTCACCTTCAAGAATATTTCATCACACTAGTTTTACTCCCAAACTCATCATCTGCATGTCTCAAGTTGTGATGGTGAAATCAGGATGATTTGATTTTTATGTGAATATTCTTCTTTATTTCTACACTCAGCATGAATGATTGTCTTACTCTCTGAGGAATCTGACAAAATGAGCTCTTATTTCTCATATACTTGCAGCTGCTTTGGCTATATGCACTCCTTTACTGTACAGGACGTGATAAAATGCAGAACTAAAGTTTTAAGAATATAACTTTAAAGCAGCTTCCTTCTCCTACATTCTTAAAGTTATAGTTTATTGTTCTTGATATTTATGTGTGCAGATCATTTGTGTGTTTTGTGATTTTGGAAAGTATTCTGCCAGTTTGTGGAACAATATATCCCATTAAAGTTATCTCATGATACAGCTATTTTGAAAGTTAATGGAAAGTTCCAGGGAAAAAAAAGGTCATGGAAAGTTTTGAATAGTGCCTGGTAAGTGCTGAAAAATACATATTACTGAAAATCAATTGGTAAGTTCTGAAAGTTATTTGTACCTTCAGGGAAGTACCCAGTAAGATAGAATTGGGAGGGTACTTGACAAATTCTGTAACGTTCTTGACTAAGTCAGAGAAAGTGTCTGTTAACCTCTGGAAAGTATCTGGTAAATTTCTGGAATCTGTAAATTCACAAGGAGTATTGGTGGAATTTATCCTTCTGCCATGATATGTTGTTTTCATTGATTTTTCAATAGTTTTCTGTGTAAAAAAAAGTTTGTTTTAAAGTGTTTATTGTTGATCTGATCAATGGTTCCCCTCCTGGTTGAACAGTGAGACGTCAGAATATGAAAGTCCGCATCAGCGCCTCAGGAGACACGATCGTGATGAAGTTCCTGCATCCTAACACCGACACCAAGCTTGAGGGCTACATCCTGGGATACGGCAGCAGCATGTTCTCCAAACAGTTCATCCAGCTGCCTGAGAACGGACAGCCATATGAGACTGAGTTTGGTAAGATTGGAGGGGTGTTTGTCCACAACCAAGTAATCTGCATGGATTGTTTGAGCGTAAGCTAAAAGAGTGAATTATATCTAAGGAGCCTAGGAGCACATTCACACCCAACCTCACATTTCCCTTGTGGTTAGATGCTGAACCAAAGTACCTTGTAGCTGTCCAGCCAATCCCAGCCAATGAGGTGAAAAAGCAGTGCAAAGGTTTGTTTAAAAAAAAAAAGGATTCATCACCAAAACTACACAACAAGATTTATTTCCAAGCTAAATCTGAGTGGTTTAAGTATAAAAGTGCATTCCTACTTTGTTTTTTCAGGTAAAGTGGAACTGCAAAAGCCTCTACATTTGGTCATTGGGTCTGTGACGCCCACCTCAGTCTTTCTCTCCTGGGGGATGCTGCTGAAAACACCCTTTGAAGGGAATGTCATGAATGACTGCTTAGAAGATGGGTGAGTGTAGATAAACTTTATTTTCTAAAATGCACTGTGACATGCATATGCCCATTCATAAACAGACGCACACAACACATAAATCCAACCTGGATGCTTTTGTCATGATTAACAAAATTAGTGTTTTATTATATATTTTTTTTTATAAAAATAATGCATCAGTCTCAAAGGAAAAATTTATTTCTACAAAGTAGTGACAATTAAATAAAAATATTTAACATAAAATAGGTGACTGCACATATATTCTCCTCCTTTTTTTTGTAAAACTGTGTCAAGGAGTGAATACTTTTTATAAGCACAGTAAATAGTTTAAAATAGACACTTTGTGGCTTCCAGAAAACCGAGCAGATAACTCTTAAATTGCATACCTCATGTGAGAGTTGTCCCTTTTTCCAAGGAAGAGGGAAAATAAACATCTGCATATCTTTTACATCTTGACTTTCTCTTGGAATACTTCACCTGAACTTTATAAGTAATTTGGATATGTTTGAGTGAAAACAATCCATGGTAAGTGTGAAGGAGATGTCCTGGCCAGTTACAGTAAAAGACTCCCTGAAGTCTCTCGGGTTACCTAGCATTGGATCCAGTGCAGCTGAGTGTTTGAGAGAGGAGTCCTCCCACACGACATGCAGGATGTGTAAAATATTTAGTCTAAAATTGGAAAAAGAAAACTGTACTGGTGTTATTCTTCTAATAATATTTTAAAGAAAAGTCTGGGCACCGTCAAAGAGTAGCATGGCATCACTAAGCAGCACATAAAAGAATCTATTCAAAAATGCTAGTTTTAGTTTGTTCTTCGTCAATTTAAACTTCTTATTCCATACATTTACGAGTTCTGCTCTGTTCTTTACTCAGACACTATACAGTTCGTTACCGTGAGAAGAACAGGAAGTGGAATTACCAGACCTGCCCAACGAGTGATACGGTCATTGACAATCTGAAGCCTCATGCCGTCTATGAGTTTGGAGTCCAGCCTAATTCTAAAGACGGCGCCGGAGCCTGGAGCAAACCCCTGCTTCACAACATTAGCACTGCAGGCATCCAGGGTATGTAGGATTTCTTTGTGTTGCTCAAGTACCTCAAAGTTAATCAGTTTTCAATAATCATTCAATTCTTTTTTTTCTCAGTCCAGAAACAAAGACTCTCTTGTGAGTCATATAGGCATGTAGAGGATCCTGAACTCTGGATGAATCCATTTTGTGTTGACTAGTTTTACATTTACCTTAGGTATTTTGTTAGTCTGTTACAATAACCATTGTTGATCCATTTGATTTGTTTGCATTTTTTAAAGTTAATGATTCTAGTGTTTGACAATGTAGGATGGTGTCTTGCAACAACATGCAGATTAGCAGTAAAAAATGACATAATGTGGACTGAATAACTGTTGTCTGGGAAGCATAAAGCACTGCTCTAACTCATTACTTTGAGTTTTTGTAAAGTAGCATGAGAAGTGTTCTGATTCAAACCTTTTTGTCAATGTTAGCACTTTTATCTCTACTTGTCAGTCTCACATCCCAGAATGTATAAAGTGCTTCAAGTGTCGTGAGTTCACCAGGAGCACATATAAGACAAAAACATCATGTTCATTGTGATCATTAAACATAAACAAACATGACCAGAAAGCTGTGTTTGGATTGACGGACAGATGGATGGATGGGTTGATTTAATGACTGGCTGAGTCACGGACTCTGCTACAAATTGTTTTTTAAATATCTTGAGATGGGACACTGTTCCCATAACATAGAGGGGATCCCAACATTTCTAATTGTCACAGATTTTATTTCAGGAACCTTTTCAATAGGTGAAACACATTATATAGGTTAATTACACACAGATGGTTGTTTGAAAGCCTTAATTTCTGTTAATTAAGATGATTTTCTGCTCACAGATAATGAAAATATGATATTTAAATTAGGATATTACATCAGCATTAGACCAGCGAAGTACATATTTAATTCAGACATGTGGGCTTAATTAAAAGTATGTTTAATACCTGCCTACTAAAGGTTATTTTCAAGAAATAACCTTTAGTCATATTCAAATGCACTGGAGATTACTGCTAATTGTTAAATAAAGTAATTTTGCTTTATGAAGTTGCAATGTTATTACTGAATTGACTTCTTTTCTTTTTTGTGATTTTAGAAAAGGTCGTCAGAAGAATCTTAAAGTATCCCATCAGCCCTGTGGTATGTAATAAACATGTTTTATACTCCCCAAAAAAAGAAATAATTTTGCATTTTCTTTTTAATATAGCCTTTACTGGCCCAGAGTATGGCTATTCTGAACTAACACCAAATGCAGAAAAAAAAAAAAAGAGAAAACAAATGGAGTTTGAAATCAGGTTCACCTCTTCTTCTGCAAATATTAAACAAACAAATGACATTTGAAAACTGGGTGTGTATGTTGAGCAGATGTTCTCACTGTGGAGTCCGTGTTATAAACTTTAGTGAGCCCATGCTATTCTTGGGCTTGTTGGCTTGTTGATTTTCCATGGAACTGCTAAATGGAAATGACATCAGTGCAGCCAGGACTAGCCAAGCCACAGAGCATGGTCTGTATCTACAAAGAGAGGAAATCAGCAGATAGGTCTAAGTGGAAATTTGAAAGGGGACCACATATAACTTTCTGTCATGTTGTGTGACCAAGCTCAGTGAGAAACCTTTGAACACCCTGCTTCTCTCCAGGGACTCGGAGTCTTGATAAGCTATGCACTGCAGACAAAGAGACAGTTGACCATAAATGATCACATACTGGAGTCTTTAAAAACAAATAGCCTCTTCTATCCTTTCTTTTCTTCAGAAAACCTTCACTCCTGCTCCTCCGTCCTTCCAGTTTCCTCTTCAGCACGGTAAGCCAAGAGAAAAGTGGTGTTCTTACGGTCTAAAGCACTGAACATCCATTGATGGTATATCTTCTTTTAAACATTTTTTTTCCGGACTTCTCCATTTCCCTTCGTTTTTAGGCTGAGCTCTAATATGTGATTTGTTGTGTTTCAGACCAGATAATTTCCTCCTGAATTACTTTTTCATGTGTGCTCTTTGCAGCAGATGGCTGCTAGATATTCCAAGGCATCATTAGGATGTTGACACACCTCTATGAATTTTGGATGCTTTTAAGGTTTAATGTCTCATCAGGCAATCTCAAACCGATTAAATGACTCAAGTTCAACGACCTGTGAGAGCCGGACCATCTGTTGCAAGTTGCAGAATAACTTTGGCGAGTGGTCATTTATCAATAAGATATAAATATACAATTAAAGAATAAACTCAACTCTTTTGACATGGCTTGTTTGCTTCAGTTAATCAGACACGTTTAACATTGTTTTAGAGCAGCCTTAATTAGCACTTCTTCATCTAGAAACATTTTAAGACAGAATGGGCTTGAGCTGCTATGAGGTTCTCACTGCATGTTTACTCCAAAAATTGCAACACTTTGTTACAGTAAAATAAAATGTCTGGCATGATGTAATTGCTTTTCTTTGAAAATGGGAAAGCAGCAGTTATTCCTTCTGTTGCAAGAAATAATATAATATATTAAAGGATTACTTATGAGAAAACTATATGGATGTTTTGATTTTGATGCACAGGTTTATTTTCAAATGCACAATGAACACCCACTACACTGAGCAGAAGTCTTCAAGTTATTATTGCAGAAAATTATTTTTGAACACTTCCATCTTGACTAATTGCTTTTATAAAAGTTATAATGGCTCTCCTTTAGTTTCTGTTTTTTCTAGAAGTGTAAACCCGTCTGAACTGGTCTTTCTTGCATATGACAAAATAACTAGGAGCCAGTTGACCACCAGTGTCTTAATAAGAAAAGCTTAACATGATTTAGTGACTTAAAAGATTTCCCAGATACTTCAGCATATGATGATTCAAGCAGAAGTTTGAGGTCACCGCGCCTGGCAGCATTTTAGTTGCAGTGTTTGAATTTTGTAGCATTAAACATTTTGAAAATATATTTGTCAGAATGTGCTTTACTATTCTATAGTTTATGCTAAGTAATTATGACGCAGTATTTTGCTGTTTTGGACTAATTAAATGTCGCACAGCTCCTCAACATAATACATTCTTTTCTCCTCCTGATTTACAATATTCTGTGCTGTTTCTTTTGTCCCTGTCAGCTTCTAAAAACAGGACGCGGACCAGAGTGTTCACCTCCAGAATCAAAACCGCACAAACAACTCCTGGTAAAGATTTTTCTGGACCAATTCAGTGGTCAGAAACAACCCTGAACATCTGAACCGACAGTTTTACTTGAATTCTGTATATTTTCTTGCAGGAAATCCTAACTCACTGTTTGCTCTTCGTGCAGGGCATAATAAATATGTTTTTACACAGGTCTATTAACGCTCACTGTATTTCTCAGCTACTACAACAGCTGCTAAGCAGAAAATTCTGCCAACACCTGGACCAAAACTACCTGTGATCAACAAGCAGCCTATCGGTAAAAAGCTCCTGTTGTTTTTTTAAAAATATTTCATTCTCACTGTTGTTATGAACAATTATAAAAGAAACAGGCAAGATATTATTATTATTTTGCGGTGGAAATAGATGCTTTTGTTTTTGAAACAGTTGCTTGAACAAGCACAGCTTTTTCTGAATGGGTAGAGAACTTCAACTGTCCTGTGGGTCCGATCTGACTCTAGTGAGTCATTTCAGCTGTGCAACAAAACAAAAATTACAGCATAAGCAAACTTTTGGTGTTGCTCTCAATATTTTTCTTTTTAAAAGTCACAATCTAAGCCTGCAGACCAGGTTTTTTACCATAACTGATAAAGAATGGGAGCTGCTTTCTTTCTGCATTTCCTGTATTCTTTTTGTTCTATCCTGACTTATATCTCAATGTTTCTTGTCCATTTTTTAGGACCTACAGTTTAAAGTTTGCAATTGATTTGTTTTCCTTTAGTAATTTGCAAGCAGTGGCTGTTTCATTTATGCACAGTCAAAAGAACATTTGCAGCTGTACTTCCCGTGGAATAATTCTCCATTTCTTCTGCCTCTGACCAAACTAACCCAGATGTTTTGTTTTTGTTTTTTATCTCATCAAAGGGATATTTTTGGACATCAAAGACTACTTTTTGAATAGCCACTATTACTTGGTGCAATAACCATGCACTAAAAGCTACAACAGTTGTACAGATTTTGCTCTGGGCTGAAACAATTCATAACTGTGGGCACACGGTAAAAAGCAAAATAGAACTTGAGCAATTATTCAGCCGGGCAATTCTTCATCTATAAACCAACCAAAGTGGGCCTCTATGTCATTATTTTTAAAAGTTTCTCAATATTTATTCTGCATACATAGGCCACAAACAGTTTTTAAAACAAAAATTTGGAAAGATTTCTTTTTTACAGTCTCACCGCCCATTCTTTCTTTAAGATCCACTTTGTGTTTCTCTACCCTCCATTCTTTCAACAAGGCCTACATCTCACCAGATGGAGTAAGCAAGAAGTGATCAGTCAGAAATTATTACTACTTCATATGTCACAGCATGTCAGGGGAATAGCTAATGGATTTCAATGGCAATCACTCAACAGCAACCAGGCCTCTTGCTGAATATATATGTAGAGCATGGCTGTTAAACTTCAAATACCTTCAAATGGTTTGCTTACTCTTGAAACTGGACCAATGAAGTTTTTGTATTTCTGTGTGATGTGTCAGACCAAAGGCTGACACTTGTAGTTGCAATTAATTGCAACTACTTTTGTTGTTATTATTATTTTGCTTTTACTAGGCTATCTCTGCCAGTGATCTTGTCTTACATGTTTCAGCATGATAGCTTCATGGCTATATTTTCTCTCTCAGTCACACACAAACCAGGAAGAGAAGAACTATCCAGATCTGTCTTTACTCCTTTCCCAGAGGCTCCTATGGCTCCAAAGGGCCACCGTGAAGGACTAGGTGAAGTTACCATAGCATCTGTGCCAGTATACCAAGGCAAACTGGAATACAATGAAGACCATCCAAAAGATATCCCCCATCCTGAACTTAAAACACAGACTGAACCAAACTCAAAGCACCTGCAGCACCCACCCCAGCAAACAACCAAACTTCTCCAGATTACACTGAAACCACTTGATGAAAGTATATCACAGCCACATACAACATCCCCAAGTGACTTCCAAACCAAACTAGAACCTCAAGTCACAATTCAGCCTGTGCAACAGACTGACTTAATTTCACAACCTAATAAAGAACCAAATTTCCAATCAGTTCCTTGGACAACACCAATGATTCACTCTGAACCAAAGCCACAACCATCACTCAAGACCAAACCACAGAACAAGTTGCTAATCCAACTGCAATCAAAGACCCAGACCAAACTGCAAGCGCAACTTCAAACAACCACTCTTCCCCTCCCGGTGATGCGTCCCAAAACCACGCAGTCAGCACCTCTGTATGTACAGTATGAAGAACCGGCACCAACAGAGGTCCATCCCGAACGTCCACTTCACACAGATACTAATTTGTTTAAAAATCCACAAACCCCATCGCCACATTCACCAACAACACCTCAAACACAACCTCAGTTAATCCAACCAACACCAAAGGCAATATTTCCCCAATATGAGTCCACCCCACAACATCAGCCCAAGAATCTGGGAAAAAAGTATCAAAAACCTACAAAAAAACCCAGAATTAAGAACCAACGTGGTGTGGCAAACCTTCAATCACGCCCTCAGACACAGTTTCCAAAAAAGGATCCATTTCGACCCAAAGATGTACCTAAGGAGCATCAGCCAGGATTTCAGACTCAGCCTCAGACCAGGACCGAGACTGATCACTCCAAGGGTTCATCAAGGAAGACAATTCATAGGGGTAAAGACCCATTGACAGCACTCCTCTATTAAACACAAATACTTTGTTAAAAATAACACAATGAAGGGGGCATGCCAATCAATATTTGTTTTTGATTTCTGATTATTACTTATGATTAGAATTGTAATAACATCTCCAACTCATATGGACAAGACGAGATGAGATTTTAGCTATTCTAAATCAATATTTTTAACAACTCAAAGATGCAGCTTTTAGGTTAGGAGGAGCTGCAGCAAACCAAGTCAGCAGCTAGCTATTAGCCAGTCAGAGCATTCTTGATGTGCTAACAAATTCTTTGTTATCACTCTGTGTACCAAGTGTCAAAAATGCTGCAACATTTGCAAAATGCAGCAACATAAACACGTGCGGTTAGCCAGCTTGACAAGAAGTCTTTGCAGGGTGTTTGCAATAATATGTCAGATAACTTCTCTTCTGGAGGACATACAGACAAGAGCAGTAACCAGACACTCCTACTTGTGAGGTTTTAGGTCATTTACAACAGTGCTTGGGCTAGATCTAGGCTTATCTAGTACTCCTATAGACTTGAACTGGGCTTCTACTTTTCAAAAATATTTTCTAGTCAATGTACATAAATTTGCAAAGCAAAACTCTAAGCCAGGGAGTTTTAAATTTGGGCTCTGAATAGCTTGACTGCATGCTGAGGAGGCAATTCAGCCATTTTATTCAGAAGTGTTGGGCCAGGGATACATTTAAATGTTGAAGACCGCAAATTCGGTGTCTCCTAAACCTGGTCCTCAAGGGACACTGACCTGCATATTTTAGCTGTTTCCTTGCTTCAACACACATCATTCAGATGATTTCAGTTCAGCAAAAGCCTGTTAAGCAGCCGACAATTGAAATAATTTGTACTGAAGCAGGAAAATGCCTAAAGCAGGTAGGGCACTGTGCTTTGAGGACAGGGGATTAAAAGCACTGGTCTAGACTGTCAGTTTTTGTACATTAGGTAGTCTGGGTAGATTTTGAAATCAGGCTTATTGCACTTACATATGAGTTGAAGATTTTTTTTATTAAAAGCTGGTCGATATTAGTATTTGTCAATAAGAAAAGGAAACCTTTTATTTCGCCGGTAACAACAGCTATGTTTTCCTTTACGTAGTCTACAGACACATTTCTTGCCAAACGGTAAACCGATTATATGCTTCATTGACAACAGCAAGTAGTTGCCCATACCAAACATTTCATTTACCATAATTACTCCTATGTCAGACAGCATTTACTGGTTGGTCTCTGGCATGGATCTAGTCCATCTAAAAGTTGAAAATGTCTCCTAAAAACCACCTTTTCTTCCTTTGAGATGTGTTTTAAATACTTTATGATGTGTGTTCCCATGGTTAGCCTTGCTCTTTGTCTTTAAATCATCTCATTATAAACACCCAGTCAGGTCACTCTGTCACTAGAACAAGCCAAATCAAGTATCCACATCTCGTTACAGACTGTGAAACTAACCGTTTGTTTTTTTTTACACAAAGAAACATAGGGTATGCCCCCTTTAGAATGTGTTGCTATACATACCAATGTCATCCAAGATAAATTAGTACGTTTTCTTTCATACAGCTCCTAGTCATCCAGAAGAGGGCAAACCTCTATCAAGACCCGGCCTGGCCACAGAGAAGGCTGGTAGTTACAATCTTGGTAAAGTGCCATGCCAAGTTCATGTCTCATCACCATTTCAGCTTTTTTTGTCACGTCACGGAGCACTGTGCTTCCCCGCCTCCATCTCCATCCTGCCAGCCCACACACCCCACCCCATTGTTGTGAATGTTTCCATGTTTGTGTCCATTTGCAGCAAGGTTGTTTCTCACTTGACCTCTCTTAACCACACCAGTCTGGCAAGCTTTGGATCTTATTTTTTGCCTTTCTGTCATTTCCTCCACTGTCCACGGGGCCATAATTGATTTTCACTTTAGCGATTTGAATATTTCTTGAAGTTTTCATGCTTTAAGGTAGATCCTCTGTGATTTTCTCTCTGATCCTCTAGGTTCTGGCTCCACCCGATCATCCACTGCTGAAGTTCCCCATTCTCCCATTAGCTCATCGGTTCCCACAGGAGGAAGAAATGCCACGGTGACTCGCAACCGTGTTCCTTCTCATTCCAGTAATCCTGGTGTCAGATCATTTTCTCCATCCAAGACAGCCACCTCCTCTCACACTTCCAACACACCTGGCGGTAATGCTTGTTCTCCTTTTCCCCAAGCAGCTTCTTCATCTACAGCTGAGCATACAGAGGAAAAACAATTTCTTTCCTATTTATTTAGCCACACAAACTGCTTTGAACAGCTCTCCTCTTGTCTTAATCTCTTCTGCTTCACCTTTTCTCAAAAATATAAATGCTCGCTACACTCAACATGTGATTGCTATACTTTTCTGAGCTTCTCTAGAACTGTCAAAGAGCTTGTGGTCATTAACGTGATTTATGGTTTCTTTTTGTTCAAGTTGGAAGTCTGGCCACCACAACTGGCCTGGCCGCACCACATCTTACAGTCACTATGCCAAGTCCAACACTGTGCAGACATTACAGTTGCCACAGCTCTTACTCCAATCTATTCTTGTGCTCTTTCTCTTTGCAAGTTGTGGGCAATTGAGCAAAGAATGTAAAATTACAAGAACTTCAAGCTTTGACACTTTGGCTTTTCCATTTGTACATCCAGTAAAAAGAGACTGAAAGCACAAATCTATCAAGTTTTTTCAATTTGCCTTCTAATACCAGTAGAACACAAAGTATTTTCTCTCTTTTTTGACTTTCTTTTTACTTGTTTTGTCATAACCAACATTTCTCTCCCTTCAACAGCCAATGGGGCTCATCATAGGGGCAATGCTCTTCCTAAACCTGTCGCATGGTCAAGAGAAAAACCTGGTAAAGATACACCTTAAAAATTACCAAAAGAGACAATTATATTCTGTCAGAAGGCCATGCTGATCTGTGCTTTTGCACCGGCTGTCTCATGCTTTGCTATTTCTGTGTTTGAATCACCATCTATGTTTGTGTAATTGCTGCAATTTAGACTTGACTGGGACTGAAGCCATTTACAATTTTAACGGAAACTCACTATTTACATGCACAATGTAAAAAGCTCAAACTTTTTTTTTTTTGTCATTAAGTCAGAGTGCACTTTTCCATTTTAGTTTAGTAACAATTGCTAAAAGCCAGAATAATGAGAGAGAGGATTTTCATAAGATTTATTTTTACCTATTTTAAATTCAGAAGTTTACATACATTGATCACTATGTCTCTAAACAGTTTGTGAAAGATCAGGCCATGTCATGTCTTTATAAGCATCTTATAGGTTAATTCACAACATCTGAGTTAAGTGGAGGCACATCTGGAGTAAGCATTTTAATGCAATACTACAAATGCACGGCTTTCTTGTGTGACAAAAAAGACAAAAAAGAAATCAACCAAGATATTAGGAAAAGAATTGTGGACCTCCACACGTCTGCATACAATGTCCAGATGCCCAAAACTTAATCAAGTATATACAGTATGCAATCATATGATAGTATGCTGGGGAATCACGCAGATTGGTTCTGTGTCTGTGTTTTAGTGCTAACTATGTACAATAGTACATAGTTAGCTATGTACTACTGTACATAGCTAATAAAGTGTTGTTATAAAGTGTTGTTATCCAACAGTAGAACGAGTTCCTCACCAGCATATAGGTAGCAAGAAGCTACTGCAGTTGCAAATGCTCTCAGAAACAAATATTTTAATATTTAGAGAGATGTCCTGTGCTTTGTACTAAAATTGTAATATTTGATCATGGTGATCATTGTTACATTTGGAGGAAAAGAAAGAAGCTTTTTACTTTAAATTAAATCGTGGGCACAAATCACTCACCTTAAGCATAAAAGCAAAACAGGTTTTGGAGTGGCCATCACAGATATCTGATCTTAATCCCCTAATTTGTGAGCACATCTGAGAGGGATGTGTGGGATTCAAACTTGACTCAGCAGCACCAGTTCTGTCAGCGAGAATTGGACAAAACTGCAGCTAAATATTTTGAGAAGCTTAGAAGCTTAGAAAAAGAAAAAAAAAACCTTCAACATTCAACCAAAGTTACACAGAAATGTATGTAAACGTCTGACTTTGAAGAAAATTAAAACACATTTTCTGGAAAAAATCTGTTCATCAAATGAAAATGAACAATTTAATCCTAACTAGTCTAAAAGAGAAAATAAATGCTTGTTTTCAACTCTACTCTGGCCATTTTAGTGTCTTGTTCACCTTTTATGATTATCCTGAAAATATTTGAAGATGTTTTAAAAATAACCCTTTATTTGGTCAATCACATAGTTTCCATTCTGCCAGACAGGCTCTGGTAATTAGTCTTACTGAATTTAGCACATCAGTACAAATTGTGTTAATGGTTACGCCTTACCATTAACACAATTTGGAGCTGCACAGGGAGATTGTGCTTCAGTCCCAGATCGAATCACAGCTGGTGTGTGTTATTGCTGGAAACTTGGACAGTTTCAGAGGTCTTCAAGGAGTCGAAAGGCTCACTGGAAGCAGTTCTACTGAAAGAAAAGGGTTTTTTTTTCCTGCAAGTCCTGCACATGCAAGCGACTGTTTACGCACTAAAAGTCTGGGCACCCAACTTCTTTAATATTAAAAGCAAACGTGTTCATCTTTTCAATTGAAAAGTTAAGGGTTTCTAATCCTCACTAAGACTTGCATTTAGAAACTCATGTTTTGAGACGTTAGCTTGCTTTAGATTATTTAGGTTTTGCTTCAGTTTTTTAACATCTTTGAGTACTCTTGGGTCTACTGTGATTCGTGTAGCAACTATCAGAAAAAAATGAAGTTTTGGGTAACTTGTGGATAATGCTGTCAATCTGTTCATTTTTAGTCCTGGCAGCATCCTGTTTTGGAAATTTATTTTGGTGTCGAAGCTATTATCGTTTAATCCAGAGATTTTTGGATTTTTGTTTCTTAAAGTTTTCAGTAAAGTTGTTGATTGTGTTTGTCCATGCATCAGTACTTTGCCACTGCTTTCCATGGTTTTAAACTCTTTGCTCCCCAGATTGACAGCATCATCCACAAGTTACCCAAAACTTCATTTTTTTCTGATAGTTGCTACACGATGATTCTTAATGTGTCCAAATAAAATACATACAGCAACATGTTAATATTTTTCATACCAAAGACAATTGATACAGCAACCCCCAAAAAATATTATTTTAATACCATAATTGTCCATGTGAAACAATTCTCAAGGCAATATCACTGTAAATTTATTCAAAACTCTCTCCTTATTTTTCTGTATTGGTATGTTTTATAACTAGAAGAATATTTTAAAAATCTCTGTGTTTGGACTGAATATGTGCTTTAGAGCTAGCCAGATAATGAGTAGATCTTCTGAGAGAAACCAGTGCTCCCATCATCATTGCTGTTTTAACTCTGAACCTAAAGTCTTTGACGCTTCACATGTCCAATCCACTCAGTCAGAGCTACCGCAAACCAAATACCGTTTGCTGCAGAAACTATATACCAGTTGTTGCCACATACTATGGAGCTGTGTCACTGGCGTCACATTTTCTGCACCACAGAGGCTACAGTTTACCAGATTGATCATGACATCACACACAGAGATGCTTTTGTGCTGGTTTTGTTTATTTCTGGGCTGGAATTTAAATCGCTGCATGACTATACGACTGGACTTCATATGCAAGCAGATGGTTGCCATCAGCTGAGAGCTGGCAGCTGCTGCTCAGTTTTCATCAACGTTATCAAACCTTTTGTCTTGGCAGTCGGCTGCGGAGAAGATGAAAGAGATCCAAGAAAAATATGTAGCGGCCTCACTACATATTTTTGTATCTTGTCAACTTCCTGGCATTTAATGAATCTCCAAGATATGAAATGATAAATTATGAAAGGAGTGCAAATACTCGAAGCAAATGTAAACTCTGCTCTCTTTGACTAATTTAGAACATGTAACATGTCAAGCACCTTTGTGCCTTTATGCCTCATATGGGGTTCTGCACTAATTTGGTATAATTTTGCTCCTTCAAAAAAAAAAAAACGACTCACTGACTTTAATGAGGCCAACATTTTTATTGTTGTACGTTTTCTGTGAAATTGGGGCTATTATTCATTTCTTGTTTGTTCTTCTGGGTCATGTTGAAAATGTGTTTACATTCTGTTTTATGGTTTTATAGCTCAAGGTAATTTTAATGACTCGAAGGTTATAGTGGTGCTTTGCCATTATTTAATGCAAAGTAGCTTTTAACATACGTTGAAAGCTACTTTGCTATTGGTTGCTTCCTTGTTGCTTCTTGTGTGTGTTAAGCACTTGTTTTTCCAGCTCAGAGTACTTCTGAAGACTTCTGCCTGTCTACATGCCCTCCTCTTTCCCTTCTTTAATCATTTTTAGACTTTAACAACACTTCTTTTCAGATTCTCTGTGTTGGCCATCTGTTACTCTGCTTCCTTTGAGAGTTTAGCCTCAAACAAGCTCTTGTTTCCCACAATTTCCTGCAGTTCAGAGACCCCCTGTTCCTGGCAACAAGAGACCAAACCTGGTGGGGAAAACAAGTGATCATGGTAAGGAATTTAAAAAGAAGTTTTTTTCATTTTGTTTTGTTCAAGCTCAAACCCCATGCATTGGTTTCAGAATGGAACAGAAAGTGAAAAGCCTTACTGACTCTGTGCACAGTTCCTGTGATTTAACAACATGCCAAAATGACAAAGATTTCTTAACAATGCACTCAGTTGTGTTTGATAATGTGTTGGACTTATGTTGCAGTAATATAAAATGCATGAGCACAATGGCTTCAAAGAATGTCTTACGAAAGCATTTTTACGATTTGAATGTTTCCACATTTTTTACTTTTCAGCTACTACCTTCAGTGTATTATGATTTCACCAATATACAGTAGCCTACAGCTTTAAAGTGGAAGTGAAACGATACATTATTATTTTTCTTACCACCAAAAAATTTAAAAGTTTGCGTTTGCCAACTTGAAGCCATAGTTTGTATAACTTTTCCTTGCAATGAAAACAGTTACAGGTTTGCACATCTAGAGACTCAAATGTTTGCACTTCAGATATCTTCTTGGCTTAACGTCTAGAAATCAATAAGAATAGATTAGGAGTGTCTGACAACACCAATTGCTATTCATTCTCTGTTGAATTTAAGCCCAGACTTTGACTGGGCCATTTAAACATGCTTTGATCTAAACCATTCCTTTGTAGCTCAGGTTTTATGTTTAGGGACAATGTCCTGCAGAAAAGTGAACTCCTTCCCAGCCGCTAATAGGCTTTCTTTCAAATTTGCCCTATATTTTGCTCCATCCATCTTCCCTTCCACTGTGATCAACTTCTTTTCCCCAGGTGAAGAAAATCATCTCCACAGCATGATGTTGCCACCTCCACAACACAGACACTGAAAGTCTTTCATTTAACAACTTCAGTGTGCCGTGAGCAAGACATGTCTTCCACATGATTCCTCTTTGGTCTTTGAGATTTTGACCTTTAAGGAATGCTGAGCAAACATTGGGATAAGATTATTAACAGGCTGCCTGTAGGGGGTCAGAACATCACGACCTTTAAGGTGTGCAACCAGAGCAAAGTAATGCCATACTTGAGCTGGTTTGAAAATGTATTAGTGTCAGCATAAAAGAGAAAGAAGTTACTGTAAAACAAAGCCCTGGAAGAGAACTGTATTTAAAACAAGAGGTGGGTAAAATAGTCCAAATTTGAACTCAAGTAAGAGTAGCATTACTTCACCATATTTTTACTCAAGTAAAGGTAAAAAGTAGTCATGCAAGAAGTCACTTCAGTAAAAGAAAAAAAAAATTCCAATCATTTAATGTTTAAAAGTTACATCATCAGTATTGGTATTTCAAATTCCAATACAAATTCATATAAATAACATAATTACAACTTAAAATCAGGAAAAAAAAATCCAATTCAGTGTATTTCCATATAAAACTAACAAAGACTGCAGATGTGTCTCTGCATCAGGTGAATTTTGGCTAAAATAAACTTGTTCTTCTTTCTGTGAAGTTACTCAGTGGGTTCAGTATCGAGAAATTTTGTGTAATACTTGTGTTTACATTACTCAAGTAAAAGAATAAGTACTCCCAGAAGTACTTTTTATCAAAAAGTTATTCAAGTAAATGTAACTAGTTACTGTCCCACTCTGGTTTAAATCAGAGCTACCTAACTTTATATTACTGAAAACACCTGTTGTAGTTTAGAGATTAAGATGTACTCCTGAAAGTTGGAGAGGTTATGTAACAGATCATAAAAAGTTTAAATGCTGGTATTCATGTATTTGGCAACAGTATCAAGAAGTGTGAGGCTTATTTTCTCTAAGTATTACTTTGCCTTATGGGCAAACAGAAGTCGATCCAGTTTATCTTACATCAGGCCCGATACACAATATTCTTTCGCCACATTTGGAAAGCATAGTCAATATAGCCACTGATCTGTAATCTCTCAGGTCCTCCGCAGGACACTTCACTTTTTTGGAGGGTTGGAATTATTGACACTCGCTTCACTCAGATGAAGCGAGTGTCCAAAAGGCGACGGAACAACGTGGTGAAGACTCTGTGTACCTGAGCGGAGTGGAGATTGGCTCTGTGCAAGATGGCAGTCACCAGCTGTTCATCGATAGTGAGAACTTGGAGATTGGAGATTGAGTTGGAGGAGTCTAGGTGGTTGATGTGTTGCCAATATCAAAAGTTTTAACCCCTCTGTGATAGACGTACTTTGAAAACATAGGTTTTATGGTTGTCCTCTTGTTTTGTCCTTTGATTTTGCTCTTAGTCCTCCAGGTAGAAAAATCTGTATTTTCAGTCTTTTCTTAAAGATACTGGCTGAACTTAAATTGCAGTCAACCTCAGATACTAACTCTAGTTATTCCCACTGACATTCACTCTTTAAATGACCGAAAGTTCAGATTTTTACCAGAGTCTAAACCAAAGTATCTCTCAACATGTTGCGCAGTTTGAAGCTACCCTCTCTTGAAGTAGTTTTCAAATTAGTACTAAGTGTTAGCTGCTGGAAACAAGGCATTTATCTTCAAATCACAGTTCCTGTTGGCCATTTTGCTATGCCTTCGGGAAACAAAGCAAGTGTAACTGGGTTTGTATTAATTGATCTACGCATGCTTTGTTTCAGAAGAAAATTTTAACCAGGTACCTTCCTCAAGGCGTCCAAGGGGCCATGACTCAACTCTTTATCTTTTCATCCCAGGAATGGGCCACCGATTGGCTCACCGAGGACGGCCAGAGCAAATGGATCACAACTGTGCATGACTGCGAGTCACATGACATGGGAGAAAAACTGATCTGTTTTCCTCTTCCTGCCCTCTATCCTCAGAAAAACCTATGGATCTGAAACAAGGAGGCAAGGAGTCCACCTTAAAGTCATTCCTGCCAGTCACACCGAAGCCAAAGCCCAAACACCAGCAGCAGACAACCACAGTGGTCCCAGTAGTTAACAGTAAGTGCTACGTAGCTTTTAAACTATTCACATGAGCCGTAGCTTGTACAAAACACGATCCAGAGAGTTTCATGTTTGCCCATTTAAATATAGCCGTGAGCGACAGAAAAAAAGAAACACATTTGAATTTCGAAGATCTGAGTGTAGACCATAGCAGGTGTTGTGCTGGGTGGTTGTAGACAAAGGCCAAGGCTGTAAAATAGGAGGACACAAAGAGCTGCCAGGGACTGCTGGCTGACCCCAACTAACCCCACCTCCCATCTGTTGTTGCCTTTCTAGGCAGTCGTTTTGATCTGAATGAAAACTCCTCCATATTCAGCTCCTTGCCTGCATCAGAGGTAGACATCATGGGCAAGAAGCGCTTTATAGGTAAGGTTTTCTCAGGACTGTTTTACAGCTTTACCGGCAATAAAAAGGAAAACCAATACTCTTCCTGTTCCTGTTCACAGCTCCTCATGTCATCTACAAGACGGACAAGAAGCCAGATGAGCCGTGCTCCATCACCTCCTCCATGGCTTATTTCCCTGATGAGGAAGGCAGCGATGTGAACGTCACTGGTCCTCCTCGCACACCACCGTCCAACCTCACCGTGGTTACAGTGGAGGGTTGCCCGTCCTTCGTCATTCTGGACTGGGAGAAATCTGATAACGAAACCAGAGGTACACAGAAGGAACTGTCTTCGATATTGAGCAATTTAGTGACAATGTGAAATATGGAAAGTAACAGAGCAAAAGTATTCAGCCCCGCCGAGTGAATACTTTCTGGAACCATTTATACCAGCCTTGCAGAAATAGAGATTGAAAAATATCCCAATTATTCTTTCTAAAATAGCCCAGGATCAGTAGAGGGGGACTCTCTGTACATTAATATTTGTTGTCAAAGATAATTAATTGGATTTACTTCTGGACTTTGACTTGGCCATTCTAATACATTGTAACTTTGGCTCTACTTTTAGGGTTGTTGACCCATCAACTTTAGACAGCCTTATATACCATAGAATGATGCTGCCATTACCTTGTTTTACTCTAAAGATGGGGTGAGATGTTCAGTGTCACTTTACGTCCATGTAGTGTTTCATATCGTCACATTTCAACAATATGGTTCTGTTCTGGAAACGACTATGGAGCCACTCGGGACAATATCGGAAAGAAGAATTTCATATAAAATCAAGAAAATTATGGCCAACCTTGACCATCCTCATCACTAGACTGAAAAACTTCACCTTCTTCATATTTGCCTCTCCCAAAACCATCACCTTCTACAAAAACTCTTTGAAGAATCTTGAGTTACAACATTTAATTTCCCTTTGGGGTCAATGTAGTATTTTTGAATTGAATTGAATTTGAATGTAGGCAGGATGTTCTGTTCCTCTCATCTGGCCGGAGTGTGTATTTCCATGTGTTTACTTCATCCTCAATGTGGGTTGTGGCAGACTATAAATTTGACTTATTTCTTTCTCATACTTAGTCTTTGTTATATTTAGACAAAACAGGAACCTAAGATTTATATTCGAGAAAGGATGAGGAAATCAACTTCTTGAGAAAAATGTAGAATCAGTAAACACGGTAGTTTGAGTTTGAGGTTTGATAAGTTAAAGGTTACCAAAACATCCCACTACAAGTCACTTGTATTTCTAACTGGTTAAAAGTGATTTCTGTCTTACTTGAATACACATTTTGACATGTAAGGAAAATTTAATAATAAGAACATATTAATCACTTCATCAAGTGAATGAAATGTTTGTACGCGTGTGAGAAATTCATTCTTTGATTCAGACTCTCACACCATTTTCTATCCTCCTTCAAACACCTGGTTAAAATTGACAACATCTGACATGTTAAAACTGTTTCTTTGACTTGTTTATCAGAGTATGAGGTTGTATCAACAACCACCGGACCGAATGGACAGGAAGTGTCCATCCTGACGACCAATCAGACTCACACAGCCGTTGAGAATCTCACGCCAGACAGCAGGTATGCCACAGACACTTCATGCATTATCCATCCTACGTCAGGTCAGTTTTAAGTACAGTCAGGAATTACACTGACGAGGCTCAGTGTTGACTGTAACTCAAAAGAAATCCAAATGCTTTGTTTGCATTGAACCATATTAGGTCTGCACACAGAACAAATAAGTTCTCAGTCAGACCAAAGCCCAGGAAACAGGTGGCGATAAAGTGAGTTTTAAACTAGAACCTAAAATCTGTGGATGCTCACCACAACCCGTCTGGGTTGGGTTAGTTTGGCAGGTCGTTGCCAACACATCTGAATGCAGCATGTGGAATAACCACCGTGAGTGAGTGCGTGTGTGTGCTGGTTCAAGAGTAAACTCATACTCATCTGTCGAAAACATTAAAACCTGCTACCTCCCAGCTCAGGAGATGGATTGGTTTCAGATGAGGGAAGACTCACAATTTAGATTAGGCTGTTTAATTCTTTTTATCTGCGTAGATGACTGATTTATTTCATTTTTCCCATTTACTTTTGCTCCATTTCAGTTACGAATTCAAAGTTACACCAAAAAATGAGCTTGGAGTTGGACCATCTAGTGATCCTGTCACTTTTAACACAGAATCAGGTAAATTCTAAAAAACATCTGATTTTATTGTCACATAAGAGGAAGAACAATTTCTTATAATTTTGAGCTGTTGTGTTGTAGCTTTGTGATGATAAATGCTTTTTTTTTTTTTTTATTCAACAAGGTTTACTAACCAGTTGCTACGCTGTTAATTTTATCCCTCCTTTGGGTTTCAGTCATTAACACTCAAGTCTTTGTAAACTCAGTAGATATTTAGAGACTGCTTTCCAAATGTCTGGAGTTTTGTAGCACATTTTATTACCATACTTTGATTTGCACTCCATCTTGTTTGCAGCCGATCCACGCGTAAGCGAGCAGGCATCAGGTGAATGTTTTGTTCCTTTTTTCAGAGTATTTCAGTTCTCTTCGTACAGTGTGTTAAATTCTTGCATCTTGTCACAGGAAAAGATGCCATCTGGACTCAGTTCCCATTTAAATCCGATGCCTACTCTGAATGTAATGGAAAGCAGTACATAAAAAGGACTTGGTACAGGAAGTTTGTGGGAATCCAGCTCTGCAACTCCTTGAGATACAAGATCTACTTGAGTGACTCCCTCAATGGTATTTATACATAATATGAACAACTGCTTAAAATAAATAGAAAAACAAGCTCCAAATTTAAATAAGAACTGATCTGTGAAAGCGAAACAGCCTTACTGTTGTAAACAAATGGTAACTCTTCCAATTCCAGGGAAGTTTTACAACATCGGGGATCAGACGGGGTATGGAGAAGACCACTGTCAGTTTGTGGATTCCTTCCTGGACGGTCGAACTGGAACCCAAATGTTGGCTGACCAGCTACCAAGCAGGCAAGGTACGGTTCATAAGCATGAATGTTTTATTCATTTTCTGCTTCTAATGATGTATTTCAGCTGTTCTTCTTGCTCACAGATTTGCAACTATTTCAGAATGAATCAAAATTACTCCACGATAAGTTCAAACTTGCACACCAAGTACTCTTTTCATTCCTTATTCAAGCTGTCTGTCTTACCATCATTTCACACAGAAGAAAGAAGGGCTGACATAAATCAATAAAAAATGTGTAAAGCACATGAAAAAGATTAATTAACACAAACTGATGTTTTAAAGCGTTTATTTTTGTTAAATATGTTGATTTTCTGCTCTTAGTAAATTAAAATACAAAATTTAAGGTTAGAATATCACATCAGACCAACAGAACACCAAGAACATTTTCAATACAGAAATGTGGTCGTAATGAAAAGACTGCTTAATTTCTGCTTAAAGGTTGCTATTTTCAAATGGCACTTTATTCTGACAAACAAGCTTCATTATTAGGCATAGTCTAATTCAGTGTTTCCCAACCCTGGTCCTGGAGGCACACTGCCCTGCATGTTTTAGAAATTTCCCTGCTTTAATGTACCTCCTTCAGCTGATTGCAGTACAGCAAACACCTGCTAATTGAAATCACCTGTGCTGAAGCAAGGAAACACCTAAGACATGCAGGGCAGTGTGCCTCGAGGGCCAGGGTTGGGAAACACTCATTGAATATGATTCAGTACATCTGACATAAGCTATATTTTGCTCATCCATTTCCAGTTTGTTTGTTATCTCTTGTGATGAGGATACTCATCTCCTTTGACAGGGTTCTTCAGAGCGTTGAGGCAGGAACCGGTCAGCTTTGGTCAGATCGGAGGAAAGTCTCATGTGACATATGTTGGCTGGTATGAGTGTGGCACACCTATACCTGGAAAGTGGTAAAATTCCCCCTCGCTGCTTTGGATGATGACTTTATCAGTGGTGAGAAGGAAGACCTCACCGGACTTAAACCCATCTTCTTGGACCGCAATATCTGTTTGATTTATTCCCTCCAACCTTTCAGGTGTGAAGTTTTAAAGGACTATTGGGGTCACATACATAAAACCTAACTAGATTTCTATATTTATGGGGAAAGAAAAACAAATCTCACAATGGATGACAGAACCAAAATAACATACAGCATTCATAAAGATACTGTTGGGAAGCTGGCTCCCAAACAGTATTAACTTGTGTAATAATATTTATCGAAGGGTTATTAATGAACAGTCTGTATGCAGTCAAACGTTTGAGATGTTGAAGGAGAAAAAAATAGTCAACACTTCTCTGTCAGAGAGCATGTACTGTGGTCATAGGTGTACAGAAAATACTGCTTTCACGGTACATGTACAGTGCAAATACACTGACATGCAGAACTGAGCTTCTGCAGCCACTAAGGGACTAAAATCAGTTGCAGATTGCACAGTGTTAAACTTCTGTTCATATATGTATATGGTGTCAAAAATGATACGCTTCTCTGCTTTAATACATTTCTGTGGCTTTCACAAATCTTAAAAAAAATTAGGAGCAGCATTTGAGATTTTTTTGTTTTGTTTTAAAGGCAAGTACACATCAAATTCATGTATATCTAAAACATATTTGTTTTTTTTTTAATCATTATGCAAAATGTAAATAACTTGATATTGCTCATAATTTTCTTTCTGACTTTACTTTATTGTGCAATTTATAATTCCAGCAATAAATCCTGTTTTTATACTTGGTTTGCCGTTTTCTTTATTGTGAAAGCATTGGGGCAGTTTTAGATACAGATTTCCAAACTTCTAACACTTTTAATACCAGTAAAAGCGACTTGTTGCTGAGTTTACATGTGTTAGTACTAGGCTGCAAATCTGATTTACTGTTAGATTTATAGCATAAACAAGCTTCAACAAATATTACTTTTATTTTGATTTCTGAAGATGTCAAGACTCTGTACTCTTTGATTTGCAACACTCAGCAGGGCATCTATCCCTGGTTTGATAAAATTAAGTTACATCATTGACTTTTTAAGTTGTAATACTGGGAAATTCTCTGGAATTACATCGCTTATGGCCACAGCATTTCTGGAGTAGCTCTGTTACATTAGTTATAACTTGTTCTAATATTTCTTTTGGTTTAAGAATTGCTTTTCCAGACAACCACTCCCTCCGGTTTTGGATGATGTGCAGCTAGAAGGTTTCCTACTCAGCCTTTGGAGACAGACAAGCCGTTTACCAACTTTATACTCATTTTACCAGAGTTATTTACCCCGACTACTTACTTTTTAAATAAAACTGACTGATATATTTATTTCAGCTCCAAAATAGCAGACATCAACAGAGAACTAAGAGTTATTGTTTATTGTATTTATCATCAAAGGATCTGTAAATGTCATTTAAAGGGAAGGAAACAGACGGTGGTGTGAAAAAGTGCTTGCCCACTTACAAATTTCCTTTATTTAATTTTTTTGTTAGGTTTTTCAGACTTAAGTGTTTCAGAGCATCAAGACTTTGGTGTGGCCTAGTCAAAGTCCTAACCTGAGTCCTATTAAAAGGTTGTTCATCCCCAACCACTATATTTTAGACTGTTTTTAATTTTAAAATGCAACATTACAATTAGAATGAGCTACAGGAATTATTAGAAAATGCTTCAGGTAGTTTTTTTATTTTATTTTTGCTAATGCCTCCAAGGTAAAACAGGCTATAACGATATCAGCCGAGATCAGAAAAATTATTATTTTTATATTTTTAATAGTTGCCCTTTACACTCCAGGGTTCATCAGAACTTCTCAAGGTTATGATTTAACCTTGAGAAGATTTAAATCTGTTGGTATGTAACAAAAATAGCAAAAACAGGTGTATGGAGAAAGCTTGCCAAGTTGGAAGAACTTAAAAATTTTTTCAGGAGCACATGAATACAAACCTAACGAAGAACATTCAGCTAGCAGCTGCTAAGAGATTTCAACACTTAAGCTTTACTAAATTATTAACTTTGTGTATTCAGACGGTTTCACATGGTAGACCAAACCACATATTCCCATGTCACATGTCCCAGCCAAGCACAACCCACAGGCAGGAAAAACAAAGCAGAAATAAGCAGCATTACTGCAGTTTTTCCAAAGCAGGGTGAGGAGAGGGAACGGTCCAAACCATACTTAAGAGACGTGAACTCAGAAACCACAGTAAAAGATTAAGAAAAACACTGAATAAAAAGCTGCAAAACATTAAGAAAAGACAAATGACTCAAAATGGGTCTCAATTCTTTATTAGATTCAAGAAAAAAAAAAAAAAAGAAAAGTTAACATTTATACATAAACAACTAATCTCATTTGAGAGAGGAATTTGATTTGATATACATTAGTAAAAACCAGTGAGAAGAAAGAAAGGAATACAAGCTGTGCTGGAGGTGACCAATGGTAAGAAACTAAACAATCGAAGCCTTCATTACCTAAACCTTTAGCTATAGTATTCCCAACATGGGGCAGACACATTATTAATACCAACATGGTGGTGAAGTTAATCCAAAAACAAAAAAGAAAAACCAAACAGGGCTAACTTTTGTCGTAGTGTCCTACACAGAGTAAACTGAAAGCTGTTGAAGAATTTTATCACAAGTTCTGATCCCACTCGAAAAACAACACCTTATCATGAAAAGGACGAAGAACAGTTTGTGCAACAGCATGTTTTGGTCTCCCAGGTGTGTGCATACAGACTGGGTCCGTTGTTACGACGACAGATACGAGAGGGTAGAACACCTGGTGGAGGTGGCAGGACAACAGAGGGTGGGGGGGTGAGGGGCAAATAAGGTGAGGAGCATACATCAGGACCAGAACAGAGAGGTGTGTACGAACACTAACCATCAGGCATGGAGGGAGGGGTTGCCTGTTTTTCTTATATTTGGACTTGATATTTGTAGAGTAGTAGACCTTTTTTCCTGCACACACCTTAAACAGTTGGAGCCACATAACAGGGGGGATGGGGCGAGGGATTATTACCTCCTGCTACTGCCCTCTTTTACCGGTATCCAGGTCCCGGCTGAGTGTAGCCCTGACCATAATGGGGGCGGTTGCGGGCGTAGGGATTAGCGGAACCGGGTGGAGGAGTGACGGCAGTGCCTGGTGGTGGGGTGAAGCCCGGGCGGGGTTGAAACCCTGAGCCAGGCTGGGAGCTCGGCGGCATGCTGTAGTTGGCAGGCTGGGAGCCCTGGGAGGTATAGTTTTGGGGAGGGAAGGCTCCGGGTGGATACTGCTGAGCTCCCTGAGGCGGCGGCTGCTGCTGCTGCTGCTGCTGCTGCTGCTGCTGCTGCCCGGTCTGGAAGCCAGGAGTTGGGGCCGGACCGGGGCCAGGAGCCTGGGAGGAGGGCTGAGGGTAGTTCTGAAACTGCTGCTGAGGCTGTGGAGGGCCAGGCTGAGGGGCTCCAGGCTGAGAACCGTATCCAGCTGAAAAGTAGGAGGAAATCTTATGAATTTTCTTTAATGATTAAATTTGAATTTGTTATTGGTCAACACTAAAACAACCATGGAAATATGCCAGATTCAGTCCTCTGGCAGGTTGACGGTAAGAGAAGGAAAAACAATTGACACACACATGGATGAACACATGATTAATCATGGTGAAAATTAGCAATTATAAAAAGGAAGTCACACCCAGAAAAAAAAAATAAATAAATAAAAATTTTAAATGGAATTCTGGACAAAACAAACTTATTTTTAGAAAGACAAAAGCATGGAACTCCCCTCCATCTTTTTCAAATGTAGCAATTGCCAGAGCTTTTAGTCAGAGCCCTGTTTAATTATTTTATTACATAAAGTGTTAAAATTGTACATTTATGAATCAATATGCTATGCCACTAATGCTACATTAAATGTGAACAACTGTTTTTTTTTTATTTTGTTTTTTTATGATGTGGGCCCCAGGAAGAGTAGTCATCGTCACGGCAACGGCTAGTGGGGATAAATATAAACAGCAAAAAAAAAATTTGCTAATACAAATACAAAGGTATTAATTTAAAAACATGAATGCATTTTTGATTATTTCGAAGCTGATGTTTGAATGATTTTCTAAAAGAATTTTTCCTGAATGATATTTTGCGATCCCTTCCTAC
The DNA here is from genome assembly GCA_903067095.1 of Girardinus metallicus. NCBI lineage: Eukaryota > Metazoa > Chordata > Actinopteri > Cyprinodontiformes > Poeciliidae > Girardinus > Girardinus metallicus. The sequence continues at coordinate 9,475 of CAEGAE010032679.1, read as the reverse complement.
TAGCTGCTCTTGTTATTTGTTATATCTGATTTTAATTGTAATTGAACAGTCTTTTAACAGTGGTTCCTGCTCCCCTGAAACTAGCTCCTCACACAATAGATTATATGAAGAAGAATTGTAGCATTTGAGTAAAAAATTCTACTTCTACTGCCAGATTATTTCTAAATTAAATGAATACAGAAGCATTTTTCCTATAATCCCGCCCAGTTTCCGTCTTACCAGGATACTGCATGGCGTACTGCTGCTGCGGCGGCGCACCTGGCTGCTGAGGAGGGTATCCACCTGGAGCCTGGTACTGCTGATACACCTGACCTGCAGAGGCAGCGACAAACAGTATTGTTACAAACCTTCCAAATATAAAATAACTACTTCTCCACAACAGCATTACTGCCTAATCTATACACCAGCCAGGCTAGACATGGCATAAATCTATGCCATGTCCTATATTTTTGAAGTCAAACCAGAAATCTAGCTTCATTTTCAGGTTTATTCTTGCAAACCCTTCTCAGTTCCTCTTCAGAGCTCGTTATTCCAGATGGAAACGCAGCACTTCAGTCAACAATTAAAATCTAATTAGCACAATTAGTGGGCTAACCACCCTCCATAAAACAACTCAAGTATGGCGCATAAATTACATTTATGGACGACAGGGCGAGAAAGGTTTTATAGGCCCTGCTTGTTCCAGCTCATCCCCACAGATCAGTCAGCTTGTATAATTTCTGACGGTGTCATAGCTTTCGGGGAAATGACAATTAACAGAGCTTCTCCAATTAAGAAGCTCATTACCAAATATATCAGAGACAGATTTACATCTTCTTGACATCATGATTTTTTTGGCTCCCTTACATATTTTCTTAAAAGATCAGATGGTATTAGGTTTGTCTGTATAACGTCTGTAGACGTGTGCTCAAATCGTCATGGACACAGTCTGATTCTCAGTAAGGGAGCAGAATGGAGGTGCACGAGTAGCTGAAACTGTGGAAAGAAAGCACCTTTTTTCTGTCTCACAGCAAATAAACAGCTTTTGTTTGCAAATATATGAACAAAGCGACTTCTTCTTCAAACTGAGACTTCATTATTTGGCATCATCACATCCTGAAGAGACCCAAATATTTCTCAAGAGGCTTCTGACTTTCTAATACATTTACTTTTTTTTTTGCAAAAATAACAGGAATATATAATTTATTGCTTAACCATAACACAGCTGCATGATTTTATGCTAAAAAAAAAAAAAACAAAACACACAATACATTTTTCTTTTTCATCAGGTTTTCCATCAAAGGTTCAAGTGTGGAACACACATGCAGAGACTTGGCAAGTCCGTGTTTTCCCTAAACAAGGTCACAATTTTACTTCCAGATCTCACACTGGGTATATAAGTATGGTGACGACACAAGCAGCTGGAGAACAGAGCACAGTAGTAAAAAAAATTAATAAATAAGCTAGACACCGATCGGAGATTTTATGGCTTGTTTCTTACCAATAGAGCAGAATAGGAGGGAATTTCAGATTTCATTCCACTTCTCTTTAGGTTCTGTGAGTGAAATATATTTTCTACAATCCAATGTTAATAGTTTCAAAACCTGCCTAAAATTACAGAACTATGCAGCGCGCTCCTCTTGGTCATGAGACATAAGTAAACTCCAATAAAACCCATCAAAAACAATAATAGCATAGCTCATTTACTCCTGTACTGCAAAAACTATTTAACAACTAACACTATAGAAGCATCTCAAATTATTCATCTTTGTCCAATAAAATTCATTCAAAACTAAAAGCTGCCAAAACAATTCAGAGAAAAAAACTCAACTTTAAAAAAGGTGCCTGTCCGTCATGATCATGCCTATTTGTGGATTTGTTTTGTGTGTGGGTCGTTGCTCCAAGCCGTTTGCGATAAATTTGGTTATTTGTAAATTTTTTACATATCCCATCTAAGGTATTTGGAAGAAAATGCAACTTGGGAAGTACTTGACTTGCTATTGGCTGTGCAAAGCAACCAATCCTGGAGCGCCATTCCTTTTCCTTGGCACTGATTGGCTGTACACACAAGAGCAAACATAAGGAAGTTAGGTTCTGCAGTAGCACCAAGACTGTTGCCACTGTGCGTAATAATGCATAGTAAGACACATATGGTGTTTCAACTACTAAAATAGGTAATTATCAGCATACCCTCAACAAAAACTTCCAATAAGGCCAAGTGAGTTTCACTGACTGAAAATAGAGTGGATATTTAGTTTCTGATTGGCCAATTACTGGACAAAAAAAGTGCTCAATTCAAGGCAACAGATTTTTCTTTTTGATGCATCTCTATTTAACAGCATGTTAACGATGATCCATAATTCAATAGGTCCAGTGCTTTTTTCATGTAAGAATGACAAAGTATTCACTTATATCTTCTCACAATGCTCTGCATCAGAAACACCTTAACTAAATACTTGGCTGAACTATCCTGTCGCCACATGAACGTCAACACAGTGGTCTTTCCTGTAAGAGGAGCCATGTGTGTGAAATTGTTTTGTTTTTTTTTCTTGTGTTGCCATCATCTGTTGTCCATTATGAGCACTGTTATGTAAGATTGATGGGCAGATCTGAATGTTGATTTCACTGAAACTTAAGAACATTTTCTCTTTAATCATAGAAACTCGTTAAAACGGATACTTTGGGAGTCATCAAAACAAAATCTTGTTGTTTTGCAATGAGTATTTTACACAAATAAGACATCTGTACATTTAATGAACACGTCTAGTTTTTTTATTCTTTTTTTGGGGGGGCTGTGGGGGGTTGCACAGATTGAAATTATTACCACAGTTCAATCAGCGTCAGAAAAAGAAAAAGGGCAAATTTTTTACCATTTGTTCACAAATTGTTTTAGCAGCATTCTTAAGTTAACAAGCAGTCTAAGGCTCCATTAAAAATGACTTCTGGCCAACACAAGTGCTCTGCTGGCATTCAAACTCTCATATTTTACTATATAAAATATTGTGCACAGACTGGCTGGTCTGATTTGCCTCAAGGCTGTCAGACTTCAACCACAGAAAGTAGTAAGAGAGTGAAGAGTGAAGAAACCACAATGTAAAAGAGCAGTCTGTACAGGGGCGGGTTTATGGTCTTTGTGTGCCAACCATCTGCAGCCTTGGAAGTGAGGAGAATAAAACCATGGAACAGATATGAAGACAAAATACTTGTTACCATATTGGACATAAGAGATGTATTTATTAAAAAAAAAAAATTGAAAAAAAAAAAAAAAAGATATATCCAATCACAGCTGCCAACGTATCATAGGAAAACAATGGTTCTGTACTGACTTATAGAGGAAAATGTTTGCCTACATAGAATGCTCCATGGACGATAACCAAAACTTATTGAAATTCAAACTGATTGATGATCTATGTGACAAGCTGTTCAAAAACCTGTTGGGTTTAAAACTATTCTGGCAGCAGGCAAAGCCAGCTTACCACCAGGTTAAAGAAACAAAAATGCTTAACCACCATGCTTTTCTCCCCACCACTTAATTTACCAGAACCTTTAATTTTACCCTACTTTTTTGTCGGTGGCACGCAGTCACAAATTACATCCACCGATGCTGACAGGACCATTGCGTTCAGAGAACAACAATCCATACAACTGGATTGACGATAAATGAGATTAACAATGGTGAAATCAGATTAATATGACATTATTGTCAGATTTTTTTTTCACAGCCAAGTAATTCCATAATTTACAGAAATGTTGAAATATATAGAATTTTAAATAAGCTGCGCTGAAAAAGGGAAGGAGTTCCACATTTTAAAAAAGTTGTGGTTTTAAAGGTATGGAACTGTAGCCGGGCTGCACAGTGGCGCAGTTGGTAGAGCTGTTGCCTTGCAGCAAGAAGGTTCTGGGTTCGATTCCCAGCCCAGGGTCTTTCTGCACAGAGTTTGCATGTTCTCCCTGTGCATGCGTGGGTTCTTTCCAGGTACTCCGGCTTCCTCCCATAGTCCAAAACCATGACTTTCAGGTTAATTGGCCTCAGGTTAATTGGCTTCTCCAAATTGTCCCTAGGTGTGAGTGTGTGTGCATGGTTGTTTGTCCTGTCTATTTCTGTGTTGCCCTGCGACAGACTGGTGACCTGTCCAGGGTGTAGCCTGCCTTTCACCTGGAGATAGGCACCATCACCTCCCGACCCGAATGGAAATGGATGGATGGAACTGTAGCCCGGCGATAGCGCCATACAGCCGTTGTAGCCTCACTTCCAACCGCTTGGAAACGTGTAACCACAACAAACTACAAATAACTTTCTCCATCTTGTTTACTTGCCTATAACCATGAGAGAGAGCTTCTTGGTCACAAATAGGTTTGTATTACTCCACAGATTTTTAATAAATAAAACCTGTGCAACCCATACCAAGAGAACATTGACCACATAAAGTAGCAGCTTTCAAACTCGGTGAACAAAACCTGCACCTTATTTTTGTCGCAACGTGTATCTCAGAACATAAACACCTGAAGACTTTCTAACAATAATAGTTGAAATCCCTAAAAATGGCTTTGAAGAGAGCATGTACAGAGATGAAAAACGTTTAAGTAATTTGATTAATATTCCCACAATGTTTAGCTGTTTCTATTCACATAATTGAAAGTAATAACTTAAAGTTAGCAAAATTTGAACTGCAGAGACAACTGAAACAAATGTGAATAGAGTAATACTTCAGCAGAACCACACGCGAAGTTAAAAACTAATGTTTTTTTTTTCTCTAGCAAAGATGTACAATCCCTCATTGGCCTATATGAATCAGGCTTTTGGCTTGGGCCAAACATGTAGGAGTCTCAGATTACACACTGAGAAGAGTAATGGTGAAACCTCTGATTAGTGAGATAACCTCCTTGGATACTTTTGTTTATAGTTTGTTTAGGATTGCGGTGGTGATTTTTCATTCAAAATTACTTATAACATCATAAATGAGCTCTAAAGAAAAAGAAAACAAGTCTAGAAAGTATGAAGTTATGAGTAACTGAGAAACAAAAACATGTTGATGTGAACTAGAATGAATAAAGTGCACCTTAAATTTGCTACAAATTTCAGTTACTTTTTCCCTGATAAGATTCATTCAATTTCCCAAATCTAAACTATTATTGATCAGAAACAATCTATTTCTGCAACTAAAAGCAAATACAACTACACCCATAAAAATGTGTAAGCTGAGGACAGACTATAAACATTTCTAGTTTTTAATGCTAGTGCAGTCTTTCTCAAACTGTGGTCCCCAGACCACTGGTGGTCCACGCGCGCCCCCTAGTGGTCCGCAAGGTACTGCATTGCAGCTCAGCTCAAAGTGTGATATGTACAGTTAGCTTGTCAAAGGCTTGTGGTTAAAAATAATAAATGGCTCAAAATCAGATCACAACAGCTGTTGTAATTTTTATTTAAATTAAAAATGCTTTATCAGTGAATAAATAAAATGGATAAAAACAGCTCACAGAAACGGGTGAAAAATGTTTGGTTCAGAAGAGCATTTTTGTTTCTGCCAAAGCAACTCAAGTCTTTGGCAGAAACAAAGATTTGACTTTATTGTGCTTCTAAATTACAAATAGCCCTAAATTGACATTAATGCACACAACACTTGTAGTGAAGAACAACTTTCTTTTTTTATTCCCATGTGTTTGATATCACTGGAAAACCTACAATCTACGCTTTCAGAATTTGAAATAATTCAAAACGCCATTGACATATTTATGGTTTTCACATTTCTAAAACAGCACCACTTCTCATTAGTTAAGAGACTAAATCCTTTCACTTCAGGTTGGATATATGTAGGTGATATATTTAGATGTGTTATTGCGGGGGCACTTTTAAGTTAGGTGGTCTTTGAGAGTTTGTTAAATGGGTTAAGTGATCCTCAGCCTGAAAAAGTTTGAGAAACACTGCTCTAGAGTAGCTTCTACAAATGCTAGCAAAAATTCCAATAAGGAGTACAAAAAAAAAGACAGATTTCTCAAGCTACACAAGCTGAAGATAGTGTTTATAAGGCTAAGTTGGTGATAACTTTGAAATAATGTGCCGTCACAGCTGTAAAACAAAGCACCACTCTTCTTTCTCTATTGGGATGATTCTTACCATTGAGGAAGTATGTCTTTTTTTCCCCTCCATTAATCAAGGGGATCTTTGTGGGTCATTTTCTTACCATCAACTCCAGCGGGGTGTCCCTGTTGTACCCCAACATAAGAAGCCTGTGGCTGAGGGGGCACTCCTGGCTGAGGCGCTGCAGAAGAGGAGGAAGCAATGCTGTCAGGAGTCCCTGAGCGCTCCTCTGTTGCAACAGCAGGGGGAGCAACTACATTTTTTGTATTGTTTAAAAAAAACAAAACAAAAGACAGAAGCACATTAGAGGCAAAACTGAACGCTTTTCAGGGAAAACGTCCCAGTTGTGTAGTGTGCCGTACCTGGGGCCTGGTCCTCGCTCAGGCCAAAAGCAGAAATTACATTCTTGTTGACCTCGTCCTGGTTTTTTAAAGGGTCAAAGGCCGACATGCTGGCTGCGCTGACTGGAGGAGCCTGTTTCACTGTTGAGTCTGCCGTCAGAACTTTGCCTTCACGCCCATCCACTGCTTCTAGAAGAAACCAATTTTAAAGACAGAACATTTTTAAGTCTTTAAATGCAAGTAACACACAGTATTTAGAAGCGTCAAAGAGAGAATTACAAAAATAGTCAGAGAATAGACTCATACAAAATCTTTGCTTATTGCTCTGATGTGGTAAGAACCCATTTCTGCTCTGATACTTCTTTAGTCAAAATTAATTGTGCATAAGACGTTCTGCGAGCTGCTGCTCACAAATATCCTGCTAAAATAATCAAATGCATGTTTTAATAGAGACTTGTATAAACTGCCTCAGTCTGGTGTCAGAGTCTATGTCAGACACATTTCCTTCAGGTCTGCTTGCGAAATAAGTGAAATACAAGCAGCTGCTGCTTTTGGGGAGTTCCCCCAAACTATACTGGTAAGTCCTAACAGGAAGGGAGAAACAAAGAGAGAAGTTTCTCTTGTGTTAGTTGAAGATGTTTCAAGTTAAGGTGAGTTGCTCACCATTTTCAGGTGCTGTGGAAGTCATTCCAGGCTCTGAGGGCGGCTCCAGGCTGTCAAGGAGGTTATTGACTTTATTCCTCAGCTCAATGAGCTCCCTGCGCAGATACTTCACTTGACTGGATTCCAAAGGCCGCGGCTGACCATTCACTGCAAATAAAAACAATTACAACAGAATCAGACATATACTGGCAGGATTATGTGCAGAATCCTACACATAATCCAATGTTTCTTTTCACAACAACTATCTTCAACCCTCGTCTTCCCACTCTGAACTGACAGAGAAAAATAGGAGAGAATAAATAGTTTAGACATTTTTCTATATCAGTTCCTCATATCAGCTTCCCGGTGTTTGTGGGAACAGCTCAGGGCACAACGCCCCGGTTCAAGATGTTGGCCATTCTGAGATCACAGGCATGATCTACGCCTTTCAAATTTGGCACAAGTTCAAGGCAGTAATCTCCAGATGAGGTCATAGCATTTGATCCAAAGCTCGGGCTTGTACCGATTCCCCCTCGTTTCAAAGACGAAAAACATCTTTCAGTTGTCACTGGTTCGTATGCTTTTCCCACAGTAAAATTCAAGCACTTTCCAAAAAGTTTGAAAAGTTTTACAGCACCACACTTTGCAGTTAAAATCAATACAAATGAACAAAAGAAGACATTTTTAATTCACCATGACATGATATAATTTATAAATAATGTCTTGTGATGGTATTGTACATAGCAGGGACAAAACTAAAATGTAACAAAAGTTTGTTTTGAAAGTTCTCTCACACACCTTATCCATTTGACTGGTCTGAGAACAAATTTAAAGAAAAAAAATCCTCCAATTTCAATTATTTTAACGTATGAAATATAAGATCTCCTTTATTTCAATTACATAGATCAGTAAGCTATTAGGCACGATAAATATTCTATTGAACAAAAAGATTTGTGTTAACGTAAATGAACCTCCTGCTCATATTATGCTTAAACACGTGACCTTCTGTAAAGAGTCTTTTCTCATCAAACTGACAGAAAACTCATTGTTAATGAACTATGAATATTAAAATGTACAGTTACTAAAACCTTCTGGCAGAACCCTTGACTGACATGACAGGCATTACAGGTATTGCGAAATAGTAACGCTTCTAAGAGCTACGGCTAAAATGAACAGGGCTAATACACAATTTAAATTAGTCTTTCTAACCCAGTCTAACTGCCACGACTGGGTTTTGTGATAGATCTGACCATGACTTGTCATTATTTGTTTGCTCATCCAATGCTAGGAGACACAATGAAATCCCACAGACACTGAGTCACAGGGCAGAGCATCGAGAAAACAAAAGCTCGACTGCCCTCCAGTGACCGGCTGATGGAACAGCGTAAAGAACGAAAATTTGATTTGATGTCTTCTTGTGAAAACGTGAGGAAAAACAATAATATCTTACCAAATAATGTCAATTTGAGTATTCTACTGCACTGGATTGCAAAGGAGAGGTCAGAGCTGTCAAAAATGGTGATGAGGTCATCATCTGGAAATAGAAAGAAAGACAAACAAAATGAAAAAACAATGTGCTGAAGTTATACGATGCAACTGAGGTAGACATGCTTTGAGTTCAGTTCAGAAGAGGGGGACTCACCTTCATCTTTGTATTTAATGGTAACTTCATCGTTACTCTGCAGCTTGCCTCTGAAGACACGCTGCATCATCAGCACCAGCTCATCGTATGTGATGTCTTCATTATGGATAGGGATGCGTCGAATGTCGTCACCCAGCTGGGCTTTGATGATCAGCTTGCCGCTCAGGTCCAGCTGGCCGTTCATGGTGACGCCTGATCTCTACTGTTCCCACTGCCTTACCAAGGAACAAGAGGGGCACGTTTAAAAACACTTCATCCTCCCTTATTTTACAGCTCAAAATTTAAACTTTTAAAACACATGCAGTAAGAATTCGGAAAAGGTTTTATATAACTATGTTAACTTTTTTTTTTTATCAATTTCTTTGTTAAGATTGACATTTACTATAATGTGAGGTAAAGTAATTTTATTTATATAGCACATTTTCAGCAACAAGGCAGTTCAAAGTAGGGGTGTTGCAAACGAATATTTTAGCAATCGAGTAATCTATCGATTATTCTTACGATTAATCGAGTGATCACATAAAAAATTTGATAAAATAAAACATTGGTAAATCTAATATAAAACAGCAGTGTTACTATTGCATATCAACAGCAACCCAATTTTTCACATTTGAGCTTCTCTAACAATTACTTTTCTCTAGTTTAGAAAATTAACTTGTAACAATAACAGCTCACTTTGTTAACTTGAAGAAAAGTTATACAAAAATCTGTAATTAATTCAATGTAATAATAAAGAGGCAGGCTCACAAATAGCCTATCTATTTGTGAGCAGGCTATTATGAAAAAATGTCT